>CAUYQV010017074.1:0-14785 GCA_963574575.1 Galagoides demidoff | reverse complement strand
CAAAGAATAAAAGGGAGAAAAATATATGCAAAATATACCTGAAGTGTCAATATTATTGTGATAGAAGTAGCAAGACTGTACTGCAATTGGAGCTTATCTATTTTAATCACAAGAGCTATTGTTTTGTCGGTTTTGTGTTGCCATAAAAAATATCTGACTCTGGGTAGTTTTTAAAGAACAGAAATTTGGCCACTCATGCCTGTAATTCTGGCACTTTAGGAGGCCAAAGCAGGAGGACCACTTGAGGCCAAGAATTTGAGACTATGGTTCAGGCAACGTAGAGAGAACCTATCTCACCAATTTTTTTTTTAAACATTAGCTAAGTGCAGTGGTATGTGCCTGTACTCCCAGCTACTGGGGAGGTTGAAATCAAAAGATGGCTTGAACCCAGGAGTTTGAAGCTGCCGTGATCTCACTCCAGCCTGGGTGACAGAGTAAGATCCTGTCAAACAAAAGAAAATAAAAAGAAAGAATGAAAAGAAAGAGGGAAAGAAAAGGAAGGGAAGGGGAGGGGAGGGGAGGGAAGGGAAACCAGAAATTTATTTTCACAATTCTGGAGGCTTGGAAGTGCAAGATCAGAGTACTAGTAGGCTTGGTTGTCTGGTGAAGGCATCTCTGTTGTTGTGCCTTCCTGAAGGGAAAAATGCTGTATCCTCACAGGGTAGAAAGCAGAAAGCCAAGGGCTGTGAAGACTGTATGAAGCTGTTGGGGAACGAGCCCCAAATTTTACAGTGGTTTTTTCCCAGTGTTTGGTGGAGACAGGAGAATGAAGGAAAATGAAAAGACAGATAGAGATTTAAAATTTTAAGAACAGCATGGGCTGAGGGATCTTTGTTCCTTATTGTGAGGCTTCAGCAAAGACCAAGGCCCCAGGCTAGCTGTATGTTTATTTTGTATCTCTAGTAGGGGATGTTTAAAATCTTCATGTCGTAATTTTTGTTGAGTTTGTATTTCCTAATTAAGCTATGTTTTAAATTAGTTATATTAATTAGATTTATTTATCTTTTATTATTATTGTTTTAAGTTATTAATGGCCTTAATACAAACAGAACATGGGACAGGGAACACAGTTCAGCTGTAGGATGTCAAAACAGATCCCAATTAGGCCACACACACTAATCGCAGGAGTGGCAATTAACACGCAGGAAGGCTTGTGTTTAAACTGATTGAAGTTTCTGATCATACCCAGGTGACAGAAGAAAGGAGATTTCTTTATCTAGTCAGGAGCAATTTTTTTTTTTTAACAAAGTTTAAATATTCTGTATTTCCTAACTCCCCTCAAAGCACTCACTCTCCCTGAGTGGGAAGCCCTGCCCTGTGAGCCTTGCCTGCTCAGTGACCTCACAGGGGGAATTTTAGCCAGATAGCCTCTAGTCTTAAAGGGTCGGGCCTTCCTCAGTGGATTCTGTGCTGGGCTTTGGGTTTCCCTGATCCACTTCTCTCTTGTCTCTGTTCCCTTTTGCCCATCAATCTATAATTATTTTCTTAATTTAATTCTTAACCTTTTTACAACTAATAATTGAATATTGGTTTTAAGTTTATTAAATTATTGTTACTAGCAATGTAAGTTCATCAAGATATGCTTGACTGTTCCCTTAAGTACCTGTATGCACACCTGTAAAGCCTCTTCCATAAGGGGCTAATTCCATTCACAAGCACAGAAGCCCTCGTGATATAATCACCTCTTAAAGGCCCTACCTTTTAATACCATTGGGTAGACCATGGTGTATCAATCCCTGAATTTTGGAGGAGATATATTTAAACAATAGTAGCTGGCTCAGCGCCGGTAGCTCAAGTGGCTAGGGTGCCAGCCACATACACTGGAGCTGGTGGGTTCAAATCCAGCCCAGGCCCACCAAACTACAATGACAACTATCATGAAAAAATAGGCGTTGTGGCAGGTGCCTATAGTCCCATCTACTTGGGAAGCTAAGGCAAGAGGATCGCTGGAGCCCAAGAGTTTGAGGTTGCTGTGAGCTGTGATGACAGAGCACTCTACCCAGGGTGATAGCTTGAGACTCTGTCCAAAACTAAATGAATAAATAAATAAATAAATAAATAAATGACAGTAGTTATTGTTTATTTATCTCTTGCTGTACACTCTAAACATACATGGTTCCTCACTGTCTTATTCTGTCCTCCCCTGTTAATTTGATTAAATACCAACATCTCTCATCTTCTGGATCCTCTAAAGGGCCTTCTCCTTCCCTCCTGGCTTCATGATTCATTGGGAGAGATTTGGGCTAAACTAACTAATCTCCCATCACAGCAGAAGAGAGATCAATCCAATGATGAGTTTGGGGTAGCAAAGTGACCCTCGTTAGTCTAATAAGTACTAATATTATTTTTGCCTTTCTATATCATATTGGCATTTTTGTCCTATTACTTGATCAAACCTGAAATAAAATTCTCATTATAATGTGTATCATCTATATGCATTATCTTAATCATCAGAAAATCTTGGGTCTTGATTGCTTTGTGCTATGGCTGGCTTTTTAACACATGGAGGGTCTTAAATATGTGTATATTAATTCTAGGAAAATTGCACTTACAATATTTTAACAACTCAACCTTTATTCATAATCAAAGAAGTATAGAATTTTTCACTGTGAACACTTCAAAGTATTTATCATTCTAATTTAGGGTAAAATATGAACAATGTGTTATGTAAGGAATAAACATAAGTCACGGTGTTTAGAACACCAGAGAAGCACAGTTGGCAGACTTTTTAAAAGGCTCAGCTCCACAGAAAATAGAAAAAAAAAGGAAACACAACTGTCTCTGCAGTGCTAAGAGAAGCTTGGCCTTTGCGTGCTGTTTCCTGGCAGATGAAAAAGCAGAGAAGCCCCAGCTTGTACTGCTCCCTTGGCATTTGAAACAACAAAAGAAAAGCAAACACTCCTCTGCCTCCAAGGATGATATTTCCACAAGAAGACTCTGTCTTTTCTTTGCTGTTTCTTCTCTTCTTCCTTGATTATTAAGGAAAAAAGAATAGCAATGGTAAGGAGGAAATCCTTCTTAAAATTATTTTTAGTTAGTGTTAAAAGTTTAGTTTTTTTCCAACTATAGCAGAGCTTCTTTTGTTTCCTTCCTCTAAAGTATCTACTGCACTATTCAGCTGTTAATTCTTGAGCAATGTTTGTGTTGGAATCAAAATTTAAGCCCACCAATTTATTGAAATGATACAGAATTCCAGGTGCTATCGGGGGTACTTCTAGTTAATGCTAATCGTAAATGACTTCCCTGTAAACTAACTCCTTCTCTCAAAGTCTTGTTCTTAGCACTTCAGCTTATTTTATATGCTGCTATGATCTGAAAGCTTCCGTCCCCCATGCTATGGTCTGGATATGGTTCCTTTGATTCTACTGCATCTCATGTTGAAGTTCAACTCCCAGTGTTGGAGGTGGGGTCTGGTGGGAAGGGTTTGGGTCCTGGGCGAATATCCCTCATAAATTATTTAAAGCCCTTTAGCCTGACACCTCCACCACTTTCTCTTTCACTGCTTGGCTGTCCTGTGATCTTTGCACACCCTGGCTCCTCTTCCCTTTCCTCCATGAGTGGAGACAGCCCAAGTCCCTTGCTAGAAGCAGACTGGCACCAGGCTTCTTGTACAACCTGCAGAACTGTGAGCCATTAAACCTCTTCTCTACATAAATGACCCAGCCTCAGGTATTCCTTCACAATAACACAAACATGGATCAAGACGCCCCAAAATTCATATGTTGAAATTCTAATCCACAATGTGATAGAATTAGGAGCTGGGAGCTTTGGGAGGTGATTAGATTGAGAGAGTGGTGCCTTCACGAACATGATTAGTACCTCAAAAAGAGGCCCAGGAGAGAGCCGCAGCCCATTCCACCACGTAAGGACACAGTGAACAAATACTTTCTATAAACCAGAAAGCAGCTCCCACCAGACTCTGAATCTGCCTGTGCTTCAACTTCATCTTGGATTTCTGAGAACTGCGACAAATAAAATTTTGTTGTTTATAAACCACCTAGTCTATGATGTTTTGTTATAGGAGCTCAAACAGACTAAGACATCCCCACCCCACAACAGCAGCCAAGACGAGCACAAACTCCAGGCTTAATAAGAGCATTATCATACCACACTCTGACCTCAGTCACAGTGCCAGGCCCTCAGACCTGCCCAGGGGGAGGTGGTTTGAACCACTCCCATGGATGTCTAAAGACATACTGGAGTGTTCAGTTTCAATCCACACCGAAATAGGGCTTCCATTACCACCTCTGTCTCGGGACCCCTACTCCAAATAGCACTGCATGTGCCAGAGACACTGTCTCGTTCAATCTAAAAAACATCACCACAAAAATCATCTCTGACTGCTGCGTTCAGTCTCCCCATCCTCAGAGTCCTCACATGTTATTACAGGTCCCCATTCTTGAAATCCTTTATTTATGTTTCTCTTGACAGTGGTGGTCAGATACTGAGATGAGTCATCTAAAAGAACAGAATTTTCTTCAGCAGTTTTTGCAATTGGATCCACAAATGCCTTTGACTTTTAAAAATACCATGTAGCCTACATTGGGTGCTCTTGATCCTGTGGCTTTAACACCCTATTGTCATGAGTTTGCTCTGACGCCCCTCTGGTAATTCCTTTTTGAGTCTCTCCAGCACCCTGTTCCTTCTCTCTTTTATTGTGAGTACGGCCAGGCTTCCATCCTCAGCCCTGTGCTTCTAACACTCTGCACTGTGGGTCACAAACCCAAGTCTAAGTGGGTCAGGTGGTAGGAGAGAAAAACAAGCGGGTTTCTGACTCTGCAGTGTTTCCATCTTTCCTACAGTACTATTTTCTCTTATAAAGAAACAACAACAACAAAACACACACGCACACAATACACAGTCTTACATGGCAGCTGAGATTCAGTGTCAGGGAGAAGAGGAGTGGCTGGTCCACGGGGAAGCAGAAAGAAGCTGCTTCTCAGCTCCTGTCAGCCAACAGGGAGTGCAGGTATTGCAAAATTTTTTCATTTCTCAAGAGAATCTGAAAATTCAGACTTATTTGAAACCTTTGACACTGAAGATTTTGCTCAAGAATCCCACATCTGCAGCCCTAAAGAAAAACGGAGACTTTATCTCCTTCATGTTTGCATTTGTAGCTTCAATGAGAAAATGAGTTCCTGTAGCCTGGATACCTGAGGAAGACATAGCTTTCTGGACCCCATCTCTCACTTCTAAGATCTGAATAGCAATAATTTAGGTGGTGCTATATTGGGCAGCTGTAATTAAAGAAACTTTGCACTCCTCCAAGCTTATATTTCACTCCCTGAGAAAGACCAACCTTATATTTCAATTCATAATCTTAAAACATGGAAGGTGTCTTTGTTCATTTCATTGTAATAGGCATTCCTATATGTTAAATGACTTGTGAAATCCACTTTTCCTATTTCTTTTGATATGTACATAGTATTTTCTCATGATGTGTGTTGTGAATATCACCCCTCACTAAATCCTTCATAAAAATAAATCCAGCATGGCAGGGCATGAAGTAGATGCAAGAGAATGTGGGTGATGAGTGACCCATTCCCAACGGCAATAGTGTCAGTGAGCTCTAACTGCTTAGACTTATAAGGGAGTAGATTTTAGACACAAAACTATACTAGCATGATGTCAAAGTCACAGTCACAGATAACAGTGCTGAGCACTGGTTTCCAAAACACTTATATCTCATATCATGGAAGTTAAGACTTCCCACAACCTCTAAACTTGCTGCCAGATTCCACTTAGACTGCCCTACCAGAATTCCCCAAAAGATGCCATTGCAAATATTTCAGTCTCCTACCTCACCAGGAGAAAAGAACCCAACACCCCGTCTCCATCCTGCAGCCTGAATAAAAACTAGAGTTCAAAGAATGCATGGTTCATATCTTTGAGATCAGGACATGTTAACCTGAGTGGTCCTGGAACCTGGAACTCTTAGTTTCAACACACTTAATGTCCTATATTATAAATTTCATGAACATCCTCCTCATCTAATGTGCTCTTCAAGACACCCAAAGCCCATTCCATTTTCCAAGTACTTAAAAGAAGAGTTGACCAGAGTAACAACTGCTTGAGGAAAAACATTTAACATTTATGAAAACCACAATGCATCGACATCTGCAGTGAGTAATCATGAAGTGGTTTTTGTGGTCATCATCCATGTGATTGGAAAGATGAATTGGAAATAAGGAAACTATAGTTATATAATTGTCCTGGATTGAAGAATTTTATGTGGAATGCAACTTACAGGGAGCATTACTCATATTTGTAAGATTAACATGTAAATTCCCTCAAACAGATATCTTTGTATGTTATTAGAGAGCTACTACTCTAGTGCAAACTTTCAGGTTCCTCTTTACCATTTCTCCCTTCCTTCTCAATGGAAATTTTGAATAATATTCACCAAAATTACCTCTTCACATATTTTGTATTCTTGTTATTTCTAATTTGCTCTTGAATTGTGTCTCTGGACAGTTGCTATACATTATAGCCATAGCCAATGGGACTCCAGGAAATTGAGACTAAGTCTGGGATGTTTGCAATGTTCCTTTCATAGGGTAGTTCTTAGTCTTGGTAAATGACCAAATGCCTGAGTTTCTGACTTGTGACAGGGTAGTCTTCTCATAGGAAATGTGTTCATCCTTGCAGATGCTACTGAGGCTCTTACATAGTTGATTCTTACCAAGACAACTACTCTCTAGGAGAACCTTGAAAGAGAAATATATTAGGTTCAGTGAGTGGCTCAAGTAAGATACAGAGATGGCAACTCAACAAAACCCATAAAGTAATAAAAGTAGTGTATGACTTATGGATCCCAGACAGAAGAAATGAGCATGCCTGACAGATATAATAGCAGCCACCTAGAACATACACCAGCAAACAAGGAGTGCTGTCAGAGAGAGAGAGAGAATGAGGACTAGTGGGCTGATGCTTTGGTTGGGTTTTGAGGTATGACCCAAACAGGTTTCTCATGGGAAATTCTAACTGGGGGGCTTAGAGAAATCAAACATGAATTCTGTGGAGTCGTACTGTAACTGAGAGATGGTCACTGGAAAATTTCTCCACATTCCACATGAAATAGGGGTTCAGTGGGGGGAAATCAGGTGTTGCACCTAGGTGTCCTATAGGGAATGCTCACTAGGAGGATATTGCCCAAAGAGATATCTAGATCTATATCAGAAATGTGGACAAAGAAGGGGAACTTGAAACAGGGTCATACCTGACTAAATCTTATTCTAGTATGAGCAAATCAAACCTGTATTTATAATTAATGCTGAGAGAATATGCAATTATAAGAATTCAATTCAGCATTTAAAATAGGAATTGTAGTAGTCAGCTAAAAACTCTAAAATCTGTAATCTCTAGGAAGAATGTAAATATAGTTGATAAAATTAAATAAAGCTATATTGAAACACATTTCCTCAATAATAAACTAGAGTAAAGTAGAATGAAGCTGAAGCAATATTACACTGAGAAATAGTCACAAAAAATAACGTATTCCAATTCCATTGATTCACGTTTTCACATCTGTCAAATAGAAATGCATCTTAAAATAGATATTATAAACACACAATTGATCAGAGACAATGGCAAGGTGATTTTAATCATATCAAGGTTCAAAAACTTGATCAAAAACTTTCCACTTCACCTTCTGGTGATATGGTAAATATGAAACTTGTGGATGAGTGTTAGCAGGTTATAAAGGTAATCGCACAGAAAGCACTTAAGGATTCTCAAAAAAAATAGGGCACCAGCAAAGCTTCTCATCAGCTGGGATGCTGATAATATGGAGAAAATCATGGATAATAAGAGTTGAAAAGTGATTAAGAAGTTTTATCTGAACAAGATAAATTATAAAATATAGAATGTAGAATTATAGAATGTCTTTGTTAGTGCATTTGCTTTTATTTCCATCTCATGTAATCATAGAAGTAATTACTATAAAACAATTATCCACATTTATATAAATTTGAAAGAGTTATTTTCCGTACATATGAGACAAAAATTCTAAGTGATAAGTGTTTTTGTCAGTTTTTGAAGATGGTTTTATGCTTTCATTGTGACATAAAATATGGTGCATTTTACAATTGATACAAATGCTTCTTATAATTACTTTACAGAAGCTGTCACTATTACCACATACTGACTTAGCATTCATTAAAGAACTATTATTTCTTCATACTGTATGTATTATTAGTCCATTCAATCCTCACTCTATCTCAGGAGATAGGCATTGTTACTTCTGCCAAGTTCTATTCTGAATCTGAGCTAAAACTCTGCAGGAAAAGAATGAAAGAACATGGGATTTCAGTCTTCGCTCACATCATGAGAAGAGGGGAGTGGATTGGAAGGACCCCTGGAATTAGTAATGTGTGAGGATGGCAGGAGCAGGAAGATCAGATCATGAAGGGACTAGGTAGGTGAGAGAGAGAACAGGGCAGCTCACAGAAAAATGCTCGTGATGTGGGTGAATTTTAATGTCTCATTTTTGTTTTCCTGGAAATGCTACCTGAGCGCATGAGGTCTGCTAGTTGGGAAGACAATAAGTGAGGATGCTCCCTGCCCTCTAGGGAGGTGCCTGGGTATTACCAGCAGGGGTTCAGTCTTGGGAGGAGCCTGGCGGGGAAAGGGCTGAGAGAACCTTCACGCTGGGTGACAAGTAGGCTCATGGATTTGGATGCTATGACCCTTCTTCATTTTTTCAGACATTCCCTCAGACATGTTTAAGTACTCCTCTTAGCCATCTGGTGAGCACAGTTATATTTAGTAACAAGATGTGTAGCACTAGTTCTATAGTAAGTTCATGAACTTAATTTTTAGACTTTATATGATGACAGCTCCGGTGACCATTCCAGAAAAAAAAAGTTCCAAAATTGATTTAAATGGTGTACTAGGGCTGGGTGCGGTGACTCACACTTGTAATCCCAAAACTTTGGAGGTTAAGGTGGGTGGATTTCCAGACCAGCCTGAGCAAGAGCCAGACCCCGTTTCTAAAAATAGCCAGACATTGTGGTGGGCGCCTGTAGTCCCAGCTACTTGGGAAGCTGAGGCAAGCAAATGGCTTGAGAGAAAGAGTTTGCAGTTGCTGTGAGCTATGATGCCATAGCACTCTACAGAGTTCAACAAAATGAGACTCTATCTCAAAAAAAAAAAAAGAATGAAATAGAATAAAATAAAAAATAAAATAAAATAAAGTAAATAAAATAAATAAAATAAAATGTGTACTAGGTGCTGGCATCAGTGCATAGCTTCCCATGGGGAGTACTTCAAAGGTACCATAGGTATGTAGCACTTTTTCTAGGATGAGTTCATGCACTTTATTTTCCAAACCTTGTACAACACCTTTTGTTATTCTAAATAAATTTCCTTACTTTGAGGTCTGATCTTCCTAAAATCAATATAGCTAATCTTGCTTTATTTAATTAGTGTCAGCATGGTGTCAGTGTATATACTTTTAATTTATATGTGTCTTTATATTAGTAGCAATTTCTTATAGAAACTGTATTATCAGTTCTTCTTTTTTAATCAATTCTGGTGATCTAGTCATAATATAATCAATGCATTTAGACCACTTATTTCAAAGTGACTATTGATTTTTCAGATTAATATCTATATATTTATTACTGTTTTCCTGTTGCCCTTTTTATTTCTATTTTTTCTTCCACTTTCCTTTTTGGTTTTCAAAAAGGAAAAACCATTTTCTTTTCTCTCTCCTCTTAGCTGTGGTTTGGAAATGGCTTGTTTAGTTCCACCAAATCTCATGTTGAAATGTGAACCCAGTGTTGGAGGTGGGTCCTGATGGGAGGTTTTTCAATGCTGGGAACAGACCTCTGATAATGCCTTATTGCCCATTCATGGGGGTGAGTGAGTTCTTACTCTTAAATCCTACAATAGCAGGTTGCTGGAAAGAGTCTGACACTTTCTCCTCTTTCTCAGTCCCTTCTGACCATATGATCTTTATACATCTCCCCTTTGCCTTCCACCACAAGCAGAAGCAACCTCAGGCCATCAGCATAAGCAGATGTTGGCTCCATACTTCTTGTTCAGCCAGAAGAACCATGACCCAAATATCCAAATAAACTCTTTTCTTTACAAATTATCCAATCTCACGTTTTCCTTTATAGCAACACTAAATGGTCTAAGACAGGTGTCCTCAAACTACAGTCTGCAGGCCGCATGTGGCCTGCTTAGGATATTTATCTGGCCCACTGGGTGTTTTTGTGGCTGTTGCCTGTCCTGCTTAGCAGCTGACTCGTCCCAGGGCCTTAAGTCAGGTCCTCTAATGGTCTGAGGGACAGTGAATTGGCCCCCTGTTTAAAAAGTTTGAGGAACCCTAGTCTAAGATATATTATTTTTACTTTTTAAGTAGTTGAAGAATTATTCATATTATTAATCCATTATATATTATATCCTATTGAAAATAATACCAACAATGTATTTGATTAGGTATGCTCATATATATATACACACACACACATATATATATATATATCACATACATACATAAATACACATATATGGCATATACATAAGCATATCTAATCAAATATATATATTAGTCACTCATATATTCATATATACAGGTATATATGTGTGCATGTGTGTATATATATCCGTACCTATGGGAAATAAATGACAGCAATGATGCTAGGACATAGGAATGATGTCCAGGAGATAGGAATCAGGATTATTTTGTCATTATAAAGTACTCATACTATCTGTAAAGCAATAGAGCATAGTTTATAAAGGGTTTTGGATTAGTTTTAAACATAATTTTGCAAACTTTAGAGCAGTCTCTTGTATTAAATGTCCCAGTTTATCCCTGGCTATTGACCAGAGGCTGAATTAAATTTTCTTTCTAGGTGGGTTCCTCTTACTTGGAAAAATACTTCATAAACACCATCAATTGAGAAAGTTGGCTAGCAAGACAGAGACCATAAAATAGCATGGCATAATCACCCAAGTGACCCAACATTTAAGTATTCTATCCTATCAAAGCAAATTACATTCTTATCCACACTCACTGGAAGGGGGTTAGGGGATTAGAATCCAAGATTGCTTATACCAAGAGGTGAGGAAACCTGGGTGCCATGGTATTGTCACATGACTTGTTCTCAGCATTCACTTATTTTCATCACCTTGATTCTTTTGAAAATAGTGTTTAGGAATTCTGTAGAATGCTCTACAATATGGGTTTGTCTATAGATTAAATTGGACACTTACAATTTATCCAACTTTGTAAGACAAGAAAAACTGAATTATTTAGAAATGCAAATGTAGAGAGAGAACTAATTGAGTAATGAAAAGGAGAGAATTCACTATAAAAGTTACCAACTTTAGTTAAGGAAGTAGATGAAATTGGAGAGAGGTATTCAGGGGGCATCAAAACATTCTTAATGTTTTTAAAATTTGCTTCTTTAAGTGGTAAGTTTAAAGAAAAAGAAACCTCTCAAATTTTGCAATTAGTTTTAGGTTAACAGAGCAGTGAAATATAGTAGAGTTCCCATATATCTGACCTGGTTTCTCTTATTGTCATCCTCTTATGTTAACATGGAGCATTTGTCACAATAACCAACTGATATTATACATTATCATTAACTACTATACATACCGTATTAGTATTTCCTTTTCTTTTTTTTTAACTTCAAAATAATATGGGGGTACAAATCTTTTTGGTTACATGTGTTGATTTTGGTATACTTGAGTCAGGGTTGTAAATGTACACATCACCCAGATACTATTCATTGTATTGTACCCATTAGGTCAGTCTTCAGGCAGCCCCTCGTCCCACCACCTACACTTGATTTCCACTGAGTTTTACGTTCTTCTCTGCCATGTGTGCTCATTGGTTAGTTTTAATTTAATAGCGAGTACATTTGGTGTTTGTTTTACTATTCTTTAGATACTTCTCTTAGCATACTGGTCTTTACTTCCATCCAAATTGTTGGAAAAGGCCTTAATTCATCCTTCTACATGGCTGTGTATTACTCCATTGTATAAATAGACTATATTTTGTTAGTACACTCATGAATTGATCAGCCTTTTGGTTGATTGTACATCTTTGCAATTGTGAATTATACTACAACAATCATTCATGTGCTAGTGTCTTTTTGATAAAAGGACTTCTTTTCCTTTGGGTAAATAACCACAGTGGGATTGCTGAATCAAATGGTAGGTCTACTTCTAGTCCTTTGAGGTATCATTATACTGTTTTCCACAGAGGTTGTACTAATTTGCAATCCCACCAACAATGTGTAAGTGTTTCTGTCTCTATGGATCCATGCGAACATTCATTGTTTTTGGAATTTTTTGTAAAAACCATCCCAACTGGAAAAAGATATGTCATCATGATTTTAATCTGAATTTCACTGATCATTAGTGATGTTGAGTACTTTTTCATGTTATTGTCCATTGTCTATCTTCTTTTAAAAAGCTGCTGCTCATGTCTTTTGTTTATTTTTCTTGCTGATTGGCTTGAGTTCTTTGTTGATTCTGGTTATCAGGTCTTTTCCAGATGTGCAGCTTCTTAATATTTTCTCCCATTATGTGGCTTGTCTGTTTCCTCAGTTATTATTATTGCCTTAGCTCCTGCAGAAGCGTTTTAATTTAATCAAGTCCCATTCATTTGTTGTTGATACAATTGTCGGTGGGGGTCTTGGTCTTCAGGAAATGTCCAGTTTCTCTTTCAGAATCCCACCCAAATACCTCAGTACATTTAGATGTCATGTCTCTTTAAGGTCCTTTGACTGTAACAGTTTCTAAGAGTTTTTTGTTGTTGTTGCAGTTGCTCTGTTTGATGACATTGACATTCTTAATTGGTGTTCTTCAGTTGATTAGCTTGGTTTGTGAGTTGTGGGTGGAAAACCACAGAGAAAAAAATGCCATTTTTATCATGTCATGTCAAGGACACTAAAAACACAATTTATCACTGTTGAAGTTAATTTGATCACTCCTGAATGAGATAGTTGAATTAATTTTTTTTTCCAAAATTACTTTTTCCCCCCTTTTCCAATGTGGTCTGTTTCAAAATAGAGTCACCCTTCATATCACACACATAAGAAACAAAGAGTCATACTTACAAAGTATCTGTGAAAAACATTGGAGGGCCTTCACCATGCACATCTGTATAATCTTCTCCATTTATTATGTATTTATTGAATCATTCACTGCTATTAATATGCAATCAATTGTACTTCGTTTACTCTTTACTTATGCTGCTTCATTTATTTTATTGTTCAATTTTTCTTCTTTTGTTTTCTGGTTTAATCTTCAACCCTTTTCTTATTTTTTATTTAATTTTTATTTTATTTCATTATTATTATTTTTTTGGACAAAGAGTCTCACTTTGTTGCCCTTGGTAGAGTGGGTAGAGTGCTATGGCATCATAGCTCACAGCAATCTCAAACTCTTGGGCTCAAGAAATTCTTTTGCCTCAGCCTCCTGAGTAGCTAGGACTATAGATGCCTGGCTCTGGGCCTCTGAGTCTCACTCTTGGTCAAGCTGATCTCGAGGCAGTGAGCTCAGGTAATCCGCCTGCCTGGGCTTTTCAGAGTGCTAGGATTATAAGTGAGAGCCACTGCACCTTATTTTTTTATTTTTTATTTCATATTGATATGACAGTAAAAATGTTTAGGTTACGTTGTTTTCCTTCCTTCTTTTCTTTTTTGACACAGTGTCTCACTTTGTCATCCTTGATAGAGTGCTGCAGCATCATAGCTCACAGCACCCTCAAACTCTTGAGCTCAAGTGATTCTCTTACCTCAGACTCCCAAGTAGCTAGAACTACAGGCTCCTGCCATGATGCCTGACTATTTTTAGAGATGGGGTCACACTCTTGCTCAGTCTGGTCTCCAGTGGCTGAGCTCAGGCAATCCACCTGATTCAGCCTCTCAGGGATCATAGGTGTGAACTACTCGGCCTGGCTCCTATTGTTTTTGTTTCTCTAGTAAAATTCAAGTTAGTAGAGTCCTTCACCCAGGAGGTGTGGTGAACACACTCACATTGTGCACATTAAGTGAGAGCTTACCAATCCCCCTCTCTCCTCCCCTCTCCCCTTTCCATCCTCCCTCCCACTAGAATATAGTTGGGTTTTTCTTTCCTATAGGTGTGTAATTATTTATTTATTGGTTTCATATTATTTTTTTTTAACTTGTAAATTATTTTCTTTGGAATTTGTTTTTTTTTTAATTAACTGATTTCTGTATACATTGATGCAAACATGGGGTACATTGTGCTGTTTCATATACAATTTGAAACACCTTCATCAAGCTGGTTAACATAACTTTCATGTCACTTGGTTAATCATTGTATCAACACATTTATATTCTAGTTCTAGAAAAGTTCACTTGTACCCTTGTTAGACAGATATATAGGTAATCTTTCCCAGCACCCTCCCACCACCCATCCACCCTTCTCCCCTCCCCTTCCTCACCCCCTCCCCATATTTTTGGGTTAGAATTAAGTTGTATCTTTTGCTTGAGAGCTATAGATTAGTTTCATAAAAGGGCTGTGTACATTGGATACTTTTTCTTCCATTCCTGAGACACTTTGCTAAGAAGCACATTTTCCAGTTCCATCCATGTAAACATGCAGGAGGTAAAGTCTCCGTTTTGCTTTAGGGCTGCATAGTATTCCATGGTGTACATATACCACAGTTTATTGATCCATTCGTGGATTGATGGACACTTGGGCTTCTTCCATGATCTGGCAATTATGAATTGGGCTGCAATAAACATTCTGATACAAACATCTTTGTTGTAATGTGATTTTTTATCTTCTGGGTATA
>CAUYQV010017070.1:0-16359 GCA_963574575.1 Galagoides demidoff | reverse complement strand
GTGGTCCCAGCTACTTGGGAGGCTGAGGCAGGAGACTCGCTTGAGCCCAGGAGTTGGAGGTTGCTGTGAGCAGTGAAGCCATGGCACTCTACCCAGGGTGACAGCTTGAGGCTCTGTCTCAAAAAAAAAAAAAAAAAAAAGGAGGCAACGGATGGGAGTGGGGTTTACCTTGCACATCCAGCAAGGAACAAGTACCAGGATACCTAGGGGCCCACTGTCTCCTCTCTAACCTCCAACCCTGCCCCTGCCCTTGAGGCAGTGTTCTGACTTATGGCTGAAATCCAGCTACCACCTCTTCCCAGGTCCTGAGATAGCCCCTCCTTAGAGTCCAGCATCTGATATTGCTCTGCTAGACACTGGGCTGTGTAGCCAATGCTGTTGCCTTAGCCCTTATCCCTGCAGTAATGTGACTGCTTTGAGGCTTGGCAGCTCTTGGAAAATTCTGGAAATCAGTGTGTATGTGAAAGATGACAAGGCCACAGATGTCTCTAGGTTGAGTTGTTCTGCCTGGGCGCTGGTCCACCAGGAAGCCAAGTGGGCCACTTGGCCAGCACCCAGGCAGCAGAGTGAGCTGCCTGGGGCGGGTGGGGCACTGCATGGAGCCATCAGGGCAGTCTCTGCTCCGGCCATGGGTGGAGGGTCATTGCTTGTGCCCCAGAGCTTTATCTCTCAGCACAAGATATGAGGGAGAGCCAGTCCTATAGACATAGACAGTACCAAACTGTCAACTTCAAAACCAAACCAAACCCCCCAAACAGTAATGAGGCCAGAGCTCAAGTTAACTGAGAATGAGTGGAAGTCTCAATCTGGGGCTTCCCAGCCACTGGGCAGTCAACATCTGACTGTCTCTCTGAAGTTACTGTCCCTGAGCTCCCCCAAGCCCTGGGCCAGTGTGAGGCTTGAAGACAAGATCCACTTGCCCGGGCCCAGGGGTGGACTGCCTTCCCTGCCAGCTCTCAGGCCAGAGCTGTGGACACAGATCCGAGGTGTGTGCTAAGTCCCAGCCTGGCTTCTAGGCAGAGCAAGTCTCCAACAGGCTTCTGAAAACTGGCCTCATGGAACTCAGGTTCCATTGCTCAAAATCAAACGACAGATGCTGATGCAAGTACATGTGAAAAATTAAACTAATGAATAGATTTTCCCAGTTTTAAGATCTCCTTTCTTGAGGGTGGATGGTTGGTCACCCTGGCGTGAGCTTCACTTGTGCTTTAGCAATGAGCATCTCTACCTCTGTCCTTGTGAAGGAAACCAGCCTTCCTGGTTCCCCATCCCAAGGGAGACCCCTGTTCAGCCCTGTGGGCCTGAATCAGGTGCCCTTTGCCCCAGTTCCTGTAAATAACACGAGTCAAACAGTCCCAACCTTGAGGCTTGTCCAGAGGGCACCTCCTGAGAACTTCTCTGCCCTCTGCCCAGTGAGCTCACAGAAGCCACGATTCCCTTCTCTCACTTGAATGACTTGAATATAGTGGACTCCTGACCACAGTGTGGTAGAGGGCAGAGTTGGCAGGCAGGACCAAGGTGCACATGTGCCAGCTTTGCTGTCTAAATGCAACCTGAGGTGCTCAGAGCTGGAGGTGCACAAAGGCCACCTCATGTTAATGCAGATAGGCATTCAGTCTGGGTTCTCCAGGGTGGGGGCTCACACATTCCCAGCCTACCCCAGTCCAGAGCCATGACCACAGTCTAGATCAGGGGTCCTCAAACTTTTTAAACAGGGGGGCAGTCCATTGTCCCTCAGACCGTTGGAGGGCCGGACTACAGGCCCTGGGATGAGTCAGCTGCTAAGCAGGACAGGCAGGGGTGGCAAAAACACCTGGCGGGCCGGATAAATGTCCTAGGCAAGCTGCATGTGGCCCATGGGCCGTAGTTTGAGGACACCTGGTAGATGACCAGCCCACACTGAGGCGTAGGGCCAGGTGGAGGAAACACCTGTAATTGGCATCTGACACGTGCACTGGGCCAAGGTAGGTTCCCCAGGGGGAGGAGGGTTCCAAAGCTTCGCTCCCAGATGGGCCAGGTTGTTTGCTGTGGTCTCCCTGCAGTGTGGTGACCGTGCTGTGACACGGTGACTCCCAAGTGCTGTCTGGACATGAATACACCTCACTGTGGGGTCTGTTAGGCCTCAGCCCCTCCACTCAGGCAGGGCTCTGCTTTGGTGTGTGGCCAGTACCAGCTGAGTCCCTGGGGCTCATGGGGTGCAGGTAGGGACCACAGAGGAGCCTGCCTCCCCACTGCTGCTGCTCCTGTGCTCCCTGCTGGAGGCCCAGGCATCTGGAGGCTGGTGTTTCCCTCAAAGTGAGACATCAGCACAGTGCTCACCATGGAGTCCTCCACAGCGCTTCTGACAGAGGGAACAGGGATGCAGCCTAGTGCCTGTTACCATGGGAGTAAGTACATGATGAGTACTTACAGTATGTTCCAGTATGAACATCAGGTCATTCCGAAGACAGATGGCAGCAGTGTCGCTCATCAGTGAAAAAAGGGGAATCTCTGACATTCACCACCACCGCTGAAGGCTGTGTCCCAGCTGGAGCTGGTACTGCAGAGCACCACACAGCAGTTCTCAAACCACACACACACTCTCACAGGTCTGCACCTCAGCAGGTGCTGTGCCAGACCTGAGTCCTGGTTCATAGAACTCCCTGGTTCAGCACCTTCTTACTGGATCCTCACATGCTGGGACCCTTTTTAAAAACTTTTTTTATTTTGCTTTCAATTTCTGCTGGCTTTCACTTTATCTTAGTTTGAAGTTTTTTTTTTTTTTTTTTTTTGAGGCAGAGCCTCAAGCTATCCCCCTGGGTAGAGTGATGTGGCATCACAGCTCACAGCAACCTCCAACTCCTGGGCTCAAGCCAGTCTCCTGCTTCTACCTCCCAAGTAGCTGGGACCACAGGTGCCCGCCACAATGCCTAGCTATTTTTTGGTTGCAGCTGTCATTGCTGTTTTGGCAGGCCCAGGCTGGATTCGAATCCGCCACCTTAGGTGTATATGGCTGGCGCCTTATCCACTTGAGCCATAGGCGCAAGCCTTTTTTTTTTTTACTTCTTCCTCCTGTAGTGATTCTCTTGCCCTCCATGTAGCTGGGATCACAATGTCCGGCTGGTTTTTTTTTTTTTTTTTTTTGGTAGAGACTGGGGCTCACTCTGTCTCATGCTGGTCTTCCGCTGGTCTCGGACTCGGCTGAGCTCAGGCAATCCACCTGCCTTGGCCTCCCACGGGGCTGGGACAACAGGCGTGAGCCACCATGCCTGGCCGTGGGAGCCTTTTAACCAGTGCCTAATCACCTCCCAAAGCCCCTGCCTCCTCATACCACCACCTGGGGTTGGGGTGTCAATGCAAGACTGTGCCCAGTAAGTTAGCCTGGTACATGAGGACAAATACTACATGATTCCACTTATGTAAGACCCCAAGTAGCCAAACCCATGGATGGCAAGCAGAATGGGCTCCAAGCTGGTGGCTGCACAGGGGGGTTGGCAACCTGAGGGGAACATCTGTTTGGGAAGACTGACGGGCCCTACTGGTGGTGGTGACGGCTACACCAGGTGCACGTGCTCAATGCCCCTGACCTGGCCAAGACAGGTGCTTGTGCCAGGTGTGCATAGCAAACAGAGAAGGCCAGCGGGACAGAAGATTCCCTTACAGAAGGAAACCAGGGTGCTCTTTTGCATGGGAAGGACTCAGTAGAAGTGGGTGTGGGATGCCATTTCCACAAAAAGAAAACCAACCTACAAGGCTATGCCTATGTGTACATAGTGTGTGTACACGAGTACACATGTACCTGAATGAGAGTGTGGCCATACACAAGGATGTGCATAGAGCACATGTGTGTATGTGAGCTTGTGTCTACATGAGGGAATGTGTGTGTTTGTGTATATGAGCATGTATGCATTGGTATGTGTATCATGATGTATGAGTGCATGTGTATGAGTATGTGTACAAGGGCAAGTGTGTGCGCGCATGTGTGCATGAATGTATGTGCATGTGTGTATTTTTGGATGCAAGAAATCTGGAAGACACCAGCTATTCACAGTGGCTCCCTACAAGTGTGATGTGGGCACCTTATGGTATGATCTTCTTTTTAGCTTGAATGCTATCATTTACAGTGAAAAATACAAAAGTTTAGAAAACTATAGTGACAGAATATTTAGTGTCCAGAGATGATTAAAGGAAGGGCATGGTGTGATTGGAAGTGGTCACTTTAATCGACAAAGCATCTGTTTAAAGTCAGCAGAGCGCAGGACTCCCTAGGAGTAGCCAAGTTCACTGCTGCACATGGTGAGGACTGCAAGCCCCCTCCTGGTTGCGCAGAGTGTGTTGCGCAGAAGACAAGACTTCTGATTTAGAATATGCTCCGCTTGGAGTGCTAACACTCTCCAGACCAAACCCTCACAGTGGCTGGATGAGGTTGGCCAGCTGTGCCCCACAGTAGCCGCAAAGAAGTGACAAGTGACACTGTTCTTTCAGAGGACAATTAACGTCCTTCCCAAACTGACAGCCACTTTTCCTCCACACAGAGAAGCGAGGCCACAGAAGCAGCTCTCAATGGTCTCTGAAGTTGGCTTTTCTCTTTTCCACAAATGCAGCCATCCCCTCTTTCCGGTCATCCTGGGGAAAGGAGAGGCCAAAGTAGACACTCAGGCTCCTGACTGGGCCCCACCAGTGGCCAGTACCTCCCTCTCCATGCCCATGGGGGCCAGCAGGGTGGGGATCTTGACTCCTCTGGGCCAGGCCTGCCACCAGGGCTTTCTCTGTCACCTCCCATGCTAGATGCACACACAGACCTCTTCACTTCTTCCTTAAGAGCTAAATCCATTTTTTTTTTTTTTTTTTTTGAGACAGAGCCTCAAGCTGTCCCCCTGGGTAGAGTCCCGTGGCATCACAGCTCACAGTAACCTCCAACTCCTGGGCTCAAGTGAGTCTCCTTGCCTCCCAAGTAGCTGGGACCACAGGCGCCCGCCACAATGCCTGGCTATTTTTTTGGTTGCAGCCATCATTGTTGTTTGGCGGGACCAGGCTGGATTCGAACCCGCCACCTTAGGTGTATGTGGCTGGCACCTTAGCCACTTGAGCCACAGGCGCCGAGCCTAAAACCATTTTAAATCTTTCTTTTATAACACATCTATGTATGACTTTCTGATAAAAGAGATGAAATATAATGGTAATTAAAAGATTGATTTCCTAAAAATTACTTGCAGAAATCTTAGAAAATATTGCTTTAAGGCTTCAGATTATAGTATTATAAGACATTTGAACCACACTCCAAATAATTGGAACTATCTAAAAAAATTACGAGTTAAATAAATTGCATTTATAAATAAATTTAAAAAAAAGAGACAGGGGCTTGCTATGCTACCCTTGGGCTAGACTCAAATTGCTGGGCTCATGAGATCCTCCTGCTTCAAGTTCTGAGGCAGGGGAGACAATAGGCACCACTGTCTGAACTGTGATTCAGGCCATGGAGCTGCCTGCTGCCTATAGGCCCAGCGCACAGACCTTCTGTAGAAGAAAATAGTCTGTAGCGTTTCACACTTCTCAACTGCCAAACAGTAAAGTTTTTGCTATAATCAAGACCCTATGATAGATCTGATCCAGCTGGAGGGGAAGTGAACAGTTCTGACCAAAGGGAGATGCTATTTAATGATGAAATTTCAAAGACAAACCCCAGGAGCTGTGTGACTGGAACCTGCCTGAGTCTGCAGCCAAACACTGTTTACTCACCGTGGCAAAGGTTGAATAAAAGAGTTTCTTCTCCAGCTTATTCCCTTCTGTCAAAGTCATTTCAAAAGCTGAAAAAGAAAGCCCTAGAGTTAAGAACTGAGATGTGAGAGGTGGGAACGCAGAACTTCTTCCTCTCCTAACAGCGCAACAAGCAGGTGCCTCAGTGAGGGCACTGCCAGACACCTGCTTCCCTGCAAAATCAGCTCTTTAGACTAAGGCTGACAGTGCAGCTCAAAAGGATGGCTGCACCACTGAGACAGATGGGCTCAGAGGCCGTGTCACTGAGGTTATACACGCTGGGCTGGGCTATCTCTTCTAAATGCTGAGAATGTTACATTAAAACTCAGGCAGTTCTGAGACAAGGAAGGTCAGAGCCACTTCCCTGGCACACAGAGAGCTAAGGGAATCCAGGCTGAGCACAGACAGTGTGGCCTGGGCCCTTGGGGGTGTCTCTGGTGGGCCTGCAGGCTGCTGAGAAAGCTCACGGGCTGAGCTTGCAGCCCAGGCCAGGGAAGTATCTCCAGCTCTCCCAGGAGTGGGGCCACGGTTTGACTTCAGGACTTTCTTTAGGGCCTGCTGCTACCCTCATCCTGTGCCCTCCTGGGCCTGGTAGTTCTTGGGCCCTGGTCCAAAGGGGACTCAAGAACACTTTAGGAGAACTTATGAGTTGGTGACAAGAAAGTAGAACTTAACAAACAGCTAAAACTGAAACCCTGAGAATCCTGCTGCTTCTGCTGAGGGTGCAACAAGCAGAGCCTGCCAGCTGCCACAAGGACTCTCCCTCCTCCCTGTGTCCTGGCCATTCACTGATTCGCCCCTACCTGCATTCACTGACTCTTTGGCCATTGCTGCTATAACTTTAGAATTGCTGGCAATTTTTTCTGCACACTGGATGGCTTCTTCCACCAGCGTCTCCACAGGAAAAATCTTGCTTACAAGACCTGAAACACAAAAAAGGTGGAGAGTAACAATCAAAACAGCACCAGTTCTGTTTCTTTTTGGGTCCTGGTGACCCTTTGGGGGAACCCAAGTCTCTCATAACACGACAAAGGGTTGGCTTCTGTCAGGAAGGTGTCCCCATGGGAGGCTGAGTGCTCACAGCAGTGTATTACTGTGCTCAGATGGGCAGGCCAGGCTGTCCACAGCACTGGCTGGCAGAGATGGTCAGACGTGGGGACTGTACTCACTGAAAGGCAGGAAAGCCCAGCCTGCTAGGGGAATCTATGCATAGGGTTAGTTTTATACATTTCAAAATACAGAAAAAAAAATGCAGTCATGCCCAGCCGCTGGGTTTTCTGGGTTTCCAAACTTGTGTGGTTACCCATAGGGACAATGAGGAAATAGCCCAGAGTCCCCACCTGGCTCTTGTGGCCACCCTGACCCACACCTGCTTGCTTGGCCTCCTGGGCTGAGATCCGGTCACCGGTGAGGACCATCTCCATTGCCAGGGACTTCCCGACAGCGCGCGTCAGCCTCTGAGTGCCACCCGCTCCTACAGGACAGAGGGGCTAGTCACATGGTACTACAGGGTGCCCCCCCCACCCCTGAGGTGTGTGGCTCTGTGGGCCCCTCTCTGGGCTCTTTTGTATACAGTCCAGCCGCTTCCGGGGTTCCCTGACCACAGCTCGGCTGCTCTTTCTCAGGCTTGCCTAGGCCCCAAGCACCCACTGATACCCAGACCTCCTCCTCCAGGTCTGCCAGGTCGAACCTGGGGTGATGACAGGTCTGACCCCCTGCTGTTCCAGACCTGGTGAGGCCATGGGACCTTCATAGCCAGGTAGATGAGAGTGGATGGGGTCTGAGGCACACTGGCCAGTGGTGTCAGCAGCAGCCTAGGGTTACCTTACTCTCCCTCCCAAGCTCGTGACCTAGGTGATCTTCCATATATACAGAGCGAGAGTGGGAGCCATGTGGTCAGAAGACAACATGAGTGGTCTCTCTGGACACTTCTGACGTGGGAACTGGCCATAACTGCAGGATTAGGATATGGTCCTGGGGCCCCTAGGGCCACTTTTTCCTATTGCTATGTGGAGGGGGCAATGACCAGACATGGGCAGTCCATCAGGGCCTCAGGCCAGGTGCCAGCCATGGACCCTAAGGTGGCATGTAGCCCCTAAGACACAGGCAAATTTTGAGGGATTACCTGAAGTGCCTATACTAGAAACAGCATCACTCCTTACCTGGGATGGTTCCTAAGAGGATTTCCGGCTGTCCAAACTGGGCCTTCTCACCGGCATAGATGATGTCACACATCATGGCAAGCTCACAGCCTCCACCCAGCTACAAAACACATTCAGCACCAGGAGGGCAATCTTACTGGGGAACCCAGTCAGAAAGTCATTTTAAATTTTCCATTAAAATGACAACATCCAGGCTGAGGCAACGATTACTACAGTGGTGCAAAGTTGGTTAGCCGTCATGACACAATACATACATGTGGGTGGTGCTGTTCACAGGGAGCTGGCTAACTTATTTTGCAAAGTGCCAGAGAGTTAGTTCTTTTATCTTTGAGGTTCCTATAGTTTCTGCTGTGACTGCTCCATTCTGTTGTTATGGCTCTAACAGCCACAGAAGACACGTCCACAGAGGTGTGGCTCTACTGGCTGAGCCCTGGCTCACATGCAAGAGAGTGTCATGAAATAATCACCCTGCAACTTCCAGACACTCCTCATGACCACAGAGATCAACTGCAAAGGACAGAGCTCTTCACCGTAGAAAATAAGTTAGTTCATTACGTTGCTCAGACCAGAACAGCATTAAAACAGTACAGAACAGCCAAAGCCAACACCTACACCCTGAATAGCTGTGCTGGGCAGTAGCTGAATGTCACCAAAAAGACAGATGCAGACACATTTCCTCTCTGCAAAGATCTCCATAGGCTTTACAGGCACCAGTGCACTCCTTTGAGCATTCTGTGGAGACCCTGGACATCAGCACTCACCGCATAGCCATTGACAGCAGCAATGACTGGCTTCCTGACACGGGTGAGCTCGTCCCAGCGGCTCAAGAACTTGCCAGAGTAACAGTCCTGGAATGTCCGGTTCTGCATTTCCTTGATGTCAGCTCCAGCTAGGAGGAAACATGAGGTTCCAGTTGGCAGAGAGCCCATCAGTTCTGTGCTCCTGACCCCAGCATGGGGGATGTTAGGCCTGGCCATGTGGACACCAGGTTATATGTTACGGTAGAGGTGACACAGAGAGCCACAGGGTAGGTGCAAGGTAGGCCCAGAGAACTGGACTTATTCATCAGTCACTTGACACACACAAAGCTTGACTGTCAAGGGCATGAATCCCTCTGGCAAAGCTCATACAGACGTTTGGCACATACAGCTTCAGTTTGCACTGTCCCTTAAATAAATCCCCGGTTTCTGACATCACGGAGGTGCACAGGTGTCCCCCACCCCGAGGACAGGGCCGCCATTGCTGCCACCACACCTGCAAATGCCTTATCTCCACCAGTGAGGACAATGGCCCCCACAGCTGGGTCATCCTCAAAGGCCACCAGCGCCTGGTTGAGCTCTTCAATCAGGCCGTTGCAAAGAGCATTGAGTGCTTTTGGGCGGTTCAGCTGGATCAACCCCACAGTGTTGTTCTTCCCCCTTTTTTCTGTGATGATGTACTCAAAGTTAGCACCTAGGGCAAGAAGGCAGAAAGGGATATCCACTCACAAGGAATCCACCTCGGAAGTGGGAAGGTTTGTGCCCAGTAGTGGACACACAGTGGTCCCAAGAAGCCCAGCACAGGAGGAGGGTCCAGAGTGCAGCTCTGTGCTACACGGTGGCGTTGGCACCATCCTCTGCTTTCACACTTGAGTGTTGTCTGAAGTTATGGAATAATCTCCAGTGCAGAACACAGCCCACAGCTGCTTTCCTTCTCCAAATGAGCTTTGGTCAGCTCCTCCCAGGAGAAGGCACTAAAGATGTCCAGGATTCTACCAAAACAAGGTACATGGAAATGTCCTTTTTCAACAAATGCCAATGAGGCAAGGGGAATTAGCTCCAGCCTTGCAAGGGGGACAAGGTGGAGGGAGAAAGACAGATACAAAGGGCAAGCATGTTCTTGGGTGATTGCCATGGCTGGCAGGGGTGGCTCACTCAGACTGGAGACTGGTGGAATCAGTGGACTCAGAGAGGAAGGAGGTTCACTGACATGACAAAGGAGAATGTCCAAGCACTGCCCGTGGTTCTGCTGGGGAGTAGTGCACATGAAGCGTACAGCAAGGGGCAGAAGGGATATCCAGAACTTGGACATGAGACCACACACATACTGACACACTGGGCAGTCCACTGTGTACGTGGGGGGAAAGAAGAAGGGGACGAAGGCCTCATCCTCAGCTACAAAGCAGGGCTACACTCCTGCAGACGCTGGCATAAGTGAAGGCTGCAGGTGTGTCTGGCCCCAGGTGAGCCATGAGGGGAAGAGATAAGATGGACAGTCTGAAGGACAGAGCAGAGAGGGACACTGGCCTGGGCAGTAGGCGCCACAGGACAAGACGCACCTGCACGTAAGGCCGCGGTCCATGCTACTCCTGCTCCCCCTAAAACTAGTAAGCTCGGGGCTTGGGGGAGGGGGGCGGCAGCGCCCAGGCCAGCGGGCCAAAGATCTTAGCACTGGGACTGAAACCTAACCAGAGGTACCAGCTACCCCAGGAGACACCGGGGTCCTCCTCCCGACCCCAGAACCTCCTGGCAGAAGGAGGTCCGGAGGGTCCCGGCATCCCGGCCAGGGTCAGGGATCGGGAGCTGTGCCAGCTTCAGAAGGAGGGTGCCGGGGACACGCTAGGGCCGCCCACCTTCAGCCCCGCACTCACCCGACGCGAAGCACCGCACCACAGAGCCACGCAGCAGCTGGCCGCGGGCACGGGGCAGAAGGTCTCTCAGGGCGGCCATGGCGCTAGCGGACGGCTCGTCCCGCCCCGGAGCCACCTTCTCCTCGAGCCACTCAGGGAGCGCCCCGCCCCTAAGGTCGGAGTCGTGAGAGCAGGCGATCTCGCGAGAGCACCGCGGTGGGGCTCTCTCTGTTCTCATCCTGCCCATCGCCCACCCTGCGAGAACTGGGCTTCATTGCAGGCGTCCTCGAACTATGGCCGGCGGGGCACCTGCAGCCCGCCTAGGACATTTATCGGGCCCGCCGGGTGTTTTTGCCGCCGCTGCCTGTCCTGCTTAGCAGCCGACTAGTCCCAGGGCCCGCAGTCCGGCCTTCCAACAGTCTGAGGGACAGTGAACTCACCCCCTTTTTAAAAAGTTTGAGGGCTCGGTGCCTGTAGTTCTAGTGGCTAACGCGCCAGCCACATACACCTAAGGTGGCGGGTCGAATCCAGCCCTGTCCCACCAAACAACAATGATGGCTGCAACCGAAAAAAAAAAAAAAGCCAGGCGTTGTGGCGGGCGCCTGTGGTCCCAGCTACTTGGGAGGTGGAGGCAGGAGAGTCGCTTGAGCCCAGGAGTTGGAGGTTGCTGAGGGCTGTGATGCCATGGCACTCTACCCAGGGGGACAGCTTGAGGCTCTGTCTCAAAAAAAAAAAAAAAAAGTTTGAGGACCTCTTAGACTGGAGGTCAGGGGCCCGGGAGGATCCCGGGAGGGAAAGGGCCCGCCCCCTTCTCCGACCCCTCCCCTTCGTTCGTCCCCAGCTCCCGGAGCCCCCAGCCCAGCTCCCCACGATCCTCCCTCGCTGTGGTCTGACCACAGACTACTGCCTGTCTTGGGAGGAACTGCGGGACTCCCACGAAATTGCGGTCCCATCACCCTAAGGTTGGCCTCGGCCAGATGCTCCTGCAGACCTTGTGTGGCAGCTGCACAGCTACTGAGAGTCGCGTTAGCGACCTTTTCATTTTCATGAAAGCATTTTATGACTTAAACGTTAAAACTTAATGAAATTTTGATTCATTTAAATTATTTTCATTTATAACATTGAAACATTTAGAAACGTAGTATCAGGTCTCCCTTTGTATTCTTGACCAAAGGCTAGGGTGGAGATGGGATGAAACATCACAAACTGTTATTTTCAAGAAAATAATTCAGTTCAAACCAGAACCACTTACCAAAACGCCAAACTGAAAGTAAAGAGGAGACATTTTCTTCTTTTTTGAGACAGAGTCTCACTTTGTTGACCTTGGTAGAGGTCAACAGCTCACAGCAACCTTCAACTCTTGGGTTTAAGCGATTCTCTTGCCTCAGCCTCCCAAGGAGCTGGGGCTACAGGCGCCCCCGACAACGCCCAGCTATTTTTGTTGTGGTGGTAGCTGTCATTGTTGTTTTATCAGGCCTAGGCTGGTTCGACCCCACCAGCCCCAGTGTATGTGGCCGGCCCTAATCACTGAGCTACGGGCACCGAGCTGATATTTTCTTTCTTTCCTTTTTCTTTCCACAGAGTCTCACTTTGTCATGCTTGGTAGAGTGCTATGGTGTCACAGCTCACAGCAACCTCAAACTCTCGGGCTTAAGTGATTATCTTGCATCAGCCTCCTGAGTAGCTGGGACCTCAGGTAATCACCACAAGGTCCAGCTATTTTTTTTTTTTTTTTTGAGACGGAGCCTCAAGCTATTCCCCTGGGTAGAGTGCCGTGGCATCACAGCTCATAGCAACCTCCAACTCCTGGGCTCAAGCGAGTCTCCTGCCTCCGCCTCCCAAGTAGCTGGGACCACAGGCGCCTGCCACAACGCCCGGCCATTTTTTGGTTGCAGCCATCATTGTTGTTTGGTGGGCCGGGGCTGGGGATTCGAACCCGCCACCTTAGGTGTATGTGGCTGGCGCCTTAGCCGATTGAGCCACAGGCACTGAGCCAGATCCCACTTTTATTAGGAGTAAATAGCACGTGTATGATGTCCTATATCATAATGGACCTACAGTTATATTATTTTTAAAGTGCTTTAAAAGGCTAAACCTTTGCTCATTTTCAGTAAGGAAAATTTGGAAGAAAAATATACTATATCAATAAAAAGCACAGTGCCACAGTGGTCAGTACAGAGAGCCAGTGTACACATTGAGATTTGTTATGAAACATGTCCAGATGATGTCTTAGGTCAGGAATTTTGAGTGGGGTAAGAAGCCCATCTCAGAAACTGTGATTTTTGAGGGTGAATTTCCCCACAACCCCATGGAGAGATACAAATACATCTATTATGGGTTCAGAGTCAGTCAAACTGATGTTTTCTTGACTTCTGAAGTTTCAGTTATGGACTGAAATATCGCTGACCTTCTCCAGAAGACAATTACCGTTGTTGTCTTTTCCTTTTGGTCTTTTGTTTTAATCCTCACATAGGACATTATGATAGTTACTGCTTCTGACAATGTTTTTATGTACTAATATATTACCAATGTTAATATTGCCAATTGCTTTGCTAACCATTCCACGATGCGTCTGGGATTTTCCTTCTGAAATGGTCTTCCTTTTTCCTGAAGCAGACATCTGAGAAGTTCATTTGCTGAAGTTCTATTGATGGGGAGTTCTCTCAGATTTTGATTGTAGGTACATATATTTATTTCACCTTTGTTTTTGAAAGACACTTTTGCAGGGTATACGTTTCTAGACTGATGATTATTTTTCTTGATATTTGGAAAACAGTTCATGGTCTTCTGATCTCCGTTTTTGCTTAGGAGAAGTCTATAGACAGTCTAATTCCAGATCACTTGTATATGATCTGTCTTTTCTCTCTGTTGCTTATAAACCTCTTTAGCCTGGATGTCCCGTAATTTTACAACAACAATGAATGTTTATGTCCTGTACTATCACGAGCATATACACAAATGTAGATTTCTAAAAAAAATCCTACATGGTGTATATTGTATTTCCTATATTCCTGGGTGCATTTATCTTATCCCTTATGGAAAACTTTTCATCATTTCTGCTCATATATTTCCTGTCTTTTTTTTTTTGGCTAGGGTTGGGTTTGAACCTGCCACCTCCGGCATATGGGACCAGCGCCCTACTCCTTTGAGCCACAGGCACCACCCTATATCCTGTCTTCGATTCTCTCTGTTCTCTTCATCTGAGTCTGTCTCTTTAGTTCTCTCCATTCTTCCATCTGAAACTCTTCTTTAATTCTCTTTATTTTCTCTCTCTAGGCCCATGACTGAATGCATGCTAGATCTCTTTCAATTCGATCTTCCATATCTCTTAATCTCTTTATTATTTTACAGAATCTTTTCTCTCTAAGTTCCCCACATTGGTCTTTCAGTCTACCAAATTCTCTCTTCAGCTGTCTAATTTACTATACCCCCTTCACTTCCGTAAGTACGATTTTGGTCCTTTTACAAATATTTTTGACAACTTGTGTAGTTTATTATTGCGTCCTCATTTTTTTGATTTCCAATTTTATACATGTTTTATTTTTTATATCTGATGATTCGTCAAATATTTATTTAGTGCCTATTAGGTGTCAGTTATTGACACTGTATCAGCAATCAATAAAACATATCAAGATGCCTGCTCTCATGAAGCTTATGGTGAATAATTCGATATCTGAAGTCTTGGAGAGCCCGAATTTGTTGTTAGTTTCTTCTGCTGACTCTCACTAATAGTGGGTTATTTCCCTGCATGTTTGTAAGCTTTGTGTGTTTATGTTTGGCTGCCTATCCTCTGTGGGAATGTGAGGAAACTAAATTAGGGACGCTTTCCTCCGGAGAAGACTTATTTGCTTTTTGCTGAAACCAGGGCTATTCTGGAGGCAATCTAGCCCTTTTGAGAACCCTGACTGAAATCAGAGTCCTATTGCTATACCTTGCCCCAAGATTTCAGGGGCACTAATGGCATTAACAATAGTACTGAGTACATGGGATATTTTTTCTTCCATTCTTGAGATACTTTACCAAGTAGGATATACTCCATGGAGTTGTGCGCTCCATCCACACAACTCTATAACCAAAACTTTTGCATTACCCCGAACAGAAACTCTGTAATCATTAAGCAATAACTTCTTAGTGCTGCCGTCTCCCATGCCCAAGAACCTCTAATCTACTGTAGATGTTTCACATTAAATAGAACCATATAATATTTGTCCTCTGGTATCTGGCATGTTTCACTTGGCATAGTGTTTCTAAGGTTTATTCATGTGCGGTATGTACCACAACTTTACTCTGTTTTATGGCTGAATAATATTCTATTGTATCTTTATACCATATTTTGCTTATCTGTTGATAGATTTAGATCAGTGGTTCTCAACCTGTGGATCACAACCCACAGAAACTGTATTAAAGGATTGCAGCATTAGGAAGGTTGAGAACCACTGATTTAGATCATTTCCATTTTAGGGGTATATTTTGAAGTTGCTCGGTTGTACAATAATTCTATGTTTAGCTTTTTTTTTTCCTTTTTAAAAATTAAATCATAAACACATAGATCATGTATACATTAATGCATTTATGGGGTACAATGTGCTGATTTCATATAGAATTAGGAATGCTTACATGACACTGGTTAATATATACCTCATCTCGTTTACTTAGTTATTATGTTAAGACATTTATACTCTATACTAATAGATCCGACATATGCCCTTGCATTATGCATCATAAGTGTGATCCCACCATTCACCTTCCCTCCATCTGACCTCCTCCCTCCCCTCTCTCCCTCCCCTCTCCCCCCTTCTTCTTGGGCCATAGCTGTGATCTATTTTTGTTTTTTGCAGTTTTTGGCTGGGGCTGGGTTTGAACCTGCCACCTCCGGTATATGGCACCGGCGCCCTGTGAGCCACAGGCACTGCCTGTTGTGATCTATTCTTCATATGAAACTGTGAGTGATTGTAAATTGGTTTCATAATAGTACTGAGTACATGGGATATTTTTTCTTCCATTCTTGAGATACTTTACTAAGTAGGATATGTTCCAGCTCCATTCATGTAAACATAAAAGAGGTGAAGTCTCCATCTCTTTTTAAGGCTGCATAAAATTCCATGGCATACATATACCACAGTTTATTAATCCATTCATGGGTCGATGGGCACTTGGGCTTCTTCCATGACTTGGCTATTATGAATTGAGCTGCAGTGAACAATCTAGTGCAAACATCTTTGTTATGAAGTGTTAAGCTTTGTAAGGAACCAGCGTAGTGTTTTCGACAGACTCTGTATCATTTTGCAGTCCCATCAGTAATGTAGAAGGGTTCTACTTTCTCCACGTGTTCAACACTGGTTATTTACCATTATTGTCATTATTATTATTATTATTGCCATCCTGGTAGGTATAGAGCAGTATCTCATTGTGATTTTGACTTATGTTTTCCTAACGACATTGATGTTAAATATATTTTCAGTATTGTATTGGCTATTTGTATATGCTCTTTGGTGAAATGTCTCTTCAGATATTTTGTCCATTTTCTAATTAAATCACTTATCCTTTTGTTGGTTAAGTATAGGAATTCCTTTATATAGTCTGGAAATTAAGTCTTTATCAAATGGTTCTCAAATATTTTCTCTCATTCTGTATGCCCTCATTTTACTTTCTTGATAATGTCTTTTTTTTTGTTTGTTTGTTTGAGAAGGAGCCTCAAGCCATCCCCCTGGGTAGAGTGCTATGGCATCACAGCTCATAGCAACCTCCAACTCCTGGGCTCAAGCGAGTCTCCTGCCTTCGCCTCCCAAGTAGCTGGGACCACAGGCACCCGCCACAACGCCCGGCCATTTTTTGGTTGCAGCCATCATTGTT
>CAUYQV010017069.1:0-16238 GCA_963574575.1 Galagoides demidoff | reverse complement strand
GAGCCTCAAGCTATCCCCCTGGGTAGAGTGCCATGGCATCACAGCTCATAGCAACCTCCATCTCCTGGGCTCAAGCGAGTCTCCTGCCTCCGCCTCCCAAGTAGCTGGGACCACAGGCGCCCGCCACAACGCCCGGCCATTTTTTTTTTTTTTTTGGTTGCAGCCCTCATTGTTGTTTGGCGGGCCTGGGCTGGGGATTCGAACCCGCCACCTTAGGTGTACGTGGCTGGCGCCTTAGCCGATTGAGCCACCGGCGCCGAGAGATGCTAAAACTGTCTCCCTCATAGAGTGAATGTGAGGATTAAATGAGATAATCCTGGCAAGCATCTTCCATACCTGAGCTCTCTCTGTCACTCCTAACCCCACCCCTTTACCCTCAGAGCTATGTTCCAAGATCCTCAGTGCATGCTTGAAGGCATGGACACTACTGAACCCTACATAAGCTATGCTTTTTCCTTTATATATGAGGGCTGTACAGAAAGTATCCAGTAGGAAGTCTCCATTTTCCATATATTGTGGCTAGATACTTTCTGGACAGTCCCTATACATACCTATGATAAAATTTAATTTATAAAGTAGACACAATAAGAGATTAACAATAATACTCAATAATAAAATAGGACAGTTATAACAATATACTATTAAAAAGTTACTTAGGCTGGGTGTGATAGTTGAGGCCTCTAATCTTAGTACTATAGGAAGCCAAGGTGGGAGGATTGCTTGAGGCCAGGAGTTCAACACCAGCCTGGGCCCTATAGCGAGACATTGCCTCTACAAAAATTCTTTTAAAAAATTAGATAGTTGGCTCAGTGCCTGTGGCTCAAGTGGCTAAGGTGCTAGCCACATACACCTAAGGTGGCAGGTTCGAATCCAGTCCAGGCCTGCCAAACAACAATGATGGCTGCAACTGGGAAAAAAAATAGCCAGGTGTTGTGGCGGGCACCTGTGGTCCCAGCAACTTGGGAGGCTGAGGCAGGAGACTCGCTTGAGCCCAGGAGTTGGAGGTTGCTGTGAGCTATGCCACGGCACTGTACCCAGGGGGACAGCTTGAGGCTCTGTCTCAAAAAAAAAAAAAAATTAGATAGCTGTGGGCAATGCCTGTGGCTCAGTGAGTAGGGCTCCGGCCTCATACACTAAGGGTGGCAGGTTCAAACCTGGCCCTGGCCAAACTGTAACAAAAAAATAGCTGGGCATTGTGGCGGGCGCCTATAGTCCCAGCTTCTTGGGAGGTTGAGACAAGAGCATCACCTAAGCACAAGAGCTACAGGTTGCTGTGAGCTGTGATGCCATGGCATTCTACTGAAGGCAGCAAAGTGAGACTCTGTCTCTCAAAAAAAAAAAAAAAGTTGGATAGGTGTAGTGGCACAAGCCTGTAGTCCTAGCTGAGGCAGGAGGATTGCTTGAGCCCAAGAGTTCAAGTTACAGTGAGCTGTGATCAGGCCATTGTATTCCTATCTGGGCAATAAAGCAAGACCCTGTGTCAAAAACACAAAAACAAAACATACTTAAAACTTATGAATTGTTTATTTCTGGAATTTTCCATTTAATATTTTCAGACCTCAGTTGACCTCTAGCAACTCAAACCACAGAAAGGGAGCTACAGATAAGGTGAGACTATTGTACTTATAAAGATCAGTACAATGCCTGGCATGTGTGAATGCGCAGTCTATTATTTGTCACCGCTACTTGGGTATCTTAAAGACATTTCAAACTCAACATACCCCAACTGAACTCACAGTGGACTGCCCAGGCTTGGTCATCCCTCACAGTTCCCCATCTCAGTGACTGGGCTGCTGTCCTTCCTTCTGCCCATGCCTGAAGCCTGGCAAGCATCTTCCACGCCTGAGCTCTCTCACTCCTAACCCCACCTCTTGACAGATATGCTTTCTAGATATTTTTCTACCCCAACATCCTAGTCCAAACTGCAGCAGCCTCTCCTTTGGACTTTGGCCAGGACCTCATTGCTGGTTTCTCATGTCTACTAAGCCCAGTGTCCCTTCAACAACCCTCATCTGTTCTTCAGCAGCCCCCCTACAGCTGTCCTGTCACCCCCTGCCCCCATTAAATCCTCTACTGTTCCCTGTTGCTCCCTACTCCTCCTCAGCCACTTGGCCCCCTCCACATTCCCCAGCTCCCTCTGCCACAACCCTGCTCCCCTGCTTCCCTCAAATACTTGTTGATTAGTTGGCTGAATGGGTGGGTGGGCGAAAGATGACAAAATGAAGGCCAGGGCCACTCTTTAGTGGTTAGAGAATTTTGCAGGGTGAGTAGAGCCCAGACATACCTGATTTTCCATCCTTCAGGCAGGCACAATGCCAGAGGGGAATCTGTAGATTGCAGGAAAAAGTGACTCAGTTGGGATTAGAAACACTCATCTTCACTGCCCCAGGGCCTCTCTTTTGAAGGTGTTTGAGACTCAAATAATTGTACCTGCTTCTAGAACTTAGGTAGCATAGCAGTAGGAGTTGGGGGCTTGCCTGGTCCAACCTCCTTTTCCAGATAAGGGTCAGCCAGGCAGTGAGACTTGTCAAAGTCCATACAGCATGCTAGGGACAAGTGCAGTGGGATGGAGGCCACAGCACTTAGGCACTGATAGACCTGGGTTCCAGCCTGGCTCTGCTATTCACAGCCTCCTGGTCCTGGGCACCTTCTCCTAGAGGTAGGCAGAGTGTAGTCTCATTTCCTCTAGGTCTAGCTGACCATGCTCAAAATCCTCCCTCACCTTCCTCAGTGATTCTCCTGCCATGTATTCTGGGCCCCATCAGTGCCCACCCAGGCTGACTGTGTCTTTCCTTTTCAGCTCCACCATTCCTCATCTTGCTTCCAAAGTCAAAGAGTTGAGAATATTTGAAAAAAATCAGAAGAAATAAGCCCTTTTCTTTCTTTCTTTTTTTTTTTTTTAATAGGGTCACTCTTGGTCACCCAGGCTAAAGTGCAATAATGTCATTACAGCTCATTGCAACCTTAAACTCTTTGCCTCAAGTGATTCTCCAGCCTCAGCCTTCCATGTAGCTGAAACTACAGGTATAAGCCACCACACCCAGCTAATTTTCCTATTTTTTGTAGAGACAGATTTTCTATTGCCTTTTATTTTTTTGAGACAGTTACACTTTGTCACCTTCTGTAGAGGGCTTTGGCATCATAGCTCACAGCAACCTCAAACTCTTGGGCTCAAGCAATCCTCTTGTCTGAGACTCCCAAGTAGCTGGGACTACAGGTACTCACCACAGTGTCTGGCTATTTTTTAGAGATACAGGGTTTCACTTGCTCAGGCTGGTCTCGAATCTGTGAGCTCAAGCAATCCACCTGCCTTGGCTTCCTAGAGTGCTAGGATTATAGGTATGAACCACTATGCCTGGCCTTAAAGAGATAGTTTCACTTTTTTTTTTTTTTTTTTTTGAGACAGAGTCTTAGTCTGTTGCCCTAGGCTAGAGTGTTCATAGCTCACTCAAACTCCTGGGCTCAAGCCATTCTCTTGCCTTAGCCTCCTGAGTAGCTAGGATTATAGGTGTGCACCACGATGACAGTAAATTTTTCCATTTTTAAAATAAGTACCAGTTTCACTGTTGCTCAAGCTGATCCTGAGCTCAAGTGATCCACCCACCTTGGCCTCCCAGAGTGTGAAGATTATAGGTGTGACCACTGCGCCTGGCCTAGAGTTTCATTCTTTTTTTTTTTTTTAAGACAGAGCCTCAAGCTGTCACCTTGGGTAGAGTGCCCTAGCATCACAGCTCTCAGCAACCTCCAACTCCTGGGCTCAAGCGATTCTCCTGCCTCTGCCTCCCAAATAGCTGGGACTATAGGTGCCCGCCACAACGCCCAGTTAATTTGTGGTTACAGCCATCATTATTGTTTGGCAGGCCCAGGCTGCATTCGAACCCATCAGCTCAGGTATATGTGGCTGGTATCTTAGCTGCTTGAGCCACAGATACACACTTAGGTGCCAAGCCAGAGTTTCATTCTTGCTCAGGCTGGTCTCAAACGGTTGACATGAAGCAATCCTCCTGACTCAGTCTCCCAAAGTGATGCCCTTCGGTTTCTAAAGTCTGGTGTTCAGCCTATGTGACCTCATATTGGCCACATGACCTTGGCAAGGTACTTTATATCCATTTTATAGGAGGAAACTGAAGCAAACAGAAGTTTAACAATTTCTACAGTGCTGGTTTGCTGTAAGGCTCAAATGAGATTTTACAGGTGAAAGAGTTTGTAATCTGTAACTCCTTGCTATTGAGTCAGAGGTGGTATAGTGCTTCTCAAGGATCTTTCAATAAAAAAATAACACTTCAGGCTCAGCGCCTGTGGCTCAATCGGCTAAGGTGCCAGCCACATACACCTAAGGTGGCAGGTTCGAATCCCCAGCCCGGGCCCGCCAAACAACAATGATGGCTGCAACCAAAAAATGGCTGGGCGTTGTGGCAGGCGCCTGTGGTCCCAGCTACTTGGGAGGCAGAGGCAGGAGACTTGCTTAAGCCCAGGAGTTGGAGGTTGCTTTGAGCTGTGATGCCATGGCACTCTACCCAGGGGGATAACTTGAGGCTCCGTCTCAAAAAAATAAAATAAAATAAAATAAAATAAAATAAAATAAAAAAAAGAATAAAACTGGTGGCACCCGTAGCTCAGTGGTTAGGGCGCCGGCCACAAACACCAAGGCTGGCAGGTTCAAATCCAGCCTGGGCCAGCTAGAACAACAATGACAACAGCAACAAAAAAATTGCCAGGTCTTGTGGTGAGCACCTATAGTCCCAGCCACTTGGGAGGCTGAGGCAAGGGAATCACTTAAGCCCAAGAGTTGGAGGTAGCTGTGAGCTATGACGCCAAGGCACTCTACCCAGCACAATAGCTTGAGGCTGTGTCTCAAAAAATAAAGGGAAGGGGTGGGAAAGGAGAAGGGCAAGGGGAGGGGAGAAAAGGAAAGGAAGAAAAGGAAGGAAGGAAAAGAGAGGAAAGAAAGAAAAAAACTTCCTAACTTGGTGAAGATTCACTACTTATTCCAGACAAAACAGCCAGGGCACAGTGGCTCCTGGCTGTAATCCCAGGGCTTTGGAAGGCTGAGGTGGGACAGTCGACTGAGGCCAGGAGTTTGAGGCCAGCCTGGGCAACAAACTGAGACCCTGTCATCTCTACAAAAGAACAAAAAAATTAGCCATGCGTGGTGGCACACACCTATAGTCCTAGCTACTTAGAAGGCTGAGGGGAAAAGATCACTTGGGCCCAGGAGTGTGAGATTATGTGAGCTGTGTTCATGTCACTGCACTCCAGCCTGAGTGACAGAGCAAGATCCTATCTCTTTAAAAAAAAAAAAAAAAAAAAAAAAGGGCGGGGGAGGGGAAGAGAATAAACCTCATTAAGTTGACAGAGGTCCAATTCATCACCTCCTGCATGTGCCTGGCCAACAGGAACCTAGTACTTACAGGCATATACATTTGGGTCCATTTCTTTCTTTCTATTTTCTTAATAAAGACAGAGTCTCATTCTGTTACCTAGACTAGGATGCAGTGGCATGATCATTGCTCACTGTAGCCTTGAACTCCTGGGCTTAAGAGATCCTCCAGAGTAGTTAGGACTACAGCTATATACTACCAAACCAGACTAATTGTTTAATTTTTTGGTATGCTATGTTGCTCAGGGTGGTCTCAAACTCCTAGGCTCAAGAGGTATTCACAAGCACCTTCGCTAGCATGCGCCATCCCCTTCCCCATCCCCTTCCTACCTTGGCCTCCCAAAGTAAGGAAGGATTATAGGCGTGAGCCACTGCACCCAGCCTCCCAGTTCAATTCTGTGAAACTCCACAAATACTTGTTGACTGTTGAGCACTAACAGAGTGCAATGTGTTGCACTGGACAGGAAAACATGAGTAAAACCCAGTCTCAGCCTCAGGAAGCTGAGTTTGAATTAACTGTGATATTAACACAATAGTGAGATAAGCATAACTAGAGAATCACAGTTTATAAACAGAATGCTCCTGGAGCAGAGAGAGATGAATTCTGACTGGGAGAAGTGAGAGGGGGTAGCATTCAGGACACATTTTCAGGATGGAATTAACAAGTGTCAGTGGACATGAGGGAAATAAACTGAGTAAGCCTCAATGAGGCCAACTGGATCAGTGTCACCACCACCATCTAAGATGGGGCAAGAAAAGGAATAGCGGGTTTTACACCTAATAATTTCACGTTATTCAACAAATATTCACTGAGCCAGTAAGAAAGAATAGCGCCTGCAGCTCAGTGAGTAGGAAGCCAGTCCCACATATGGAGGGTGGTGGGTTCAACCCGGCCCCGGCCAAACTGCAACAAGAAATAGCCAGGTGTTATGGTGGGCACCTGTAGTCCCAGGTACTCGGGAGGCTGAGGCAAGAGAATCGCCTAAGCCCATGAGCTGGAGGTTTCTGTGAGCTGTGACGCCACGGCACTCTACTGAGGGCAACAAAATGAGATTCTGTCTCTAAAAAGAAAAAAAGAAAGAACGAACTGGGGGCCAGGAGCGGTGGCTCATGCCTGTAATCCCAGCACTCTGGGAGGGCGAGGCAGGCAGATTGCCTGAGTTCACAAGTTAGAGACCAGCCTGAGCTACAGTGAGAACTTCTCTAAAAAACAGCCAGGTGTTGTGGCAGGCACCAGTAGTTCCAGCCACTTGGGAGGCTGAGGCAAGAGAATCGCTTGAGCCCAGGAGTTGGAGATTGCTGTGAGCTGTAACGCCACAGTACTCTACCCAGAGCGACACAGTGAGACTGTCTCAAAGAAAAAAAAAAAAAAAAGACAAAGTTTAATCGCATTTACAAAACCAACCCATACAAGCAGGATGGGCACTGTGCAGGTTAATTCCTGCCCTACTCTCCTCTCAATTCTTCCCGACTCCCTCTGCCCATAAAGCCACCTGTTTTGAGGGCAAAGAAACATTCTTCAGGAAAAAATATTAGAAATCACTGACTAATCGGGGGTGGGAAGGCTCACAGATCTGTATCTGGCTCCTCAAATTACCAGCTGTGCAAATGTCAAGCAAGAATGTTAACTTCTGGCTTTAGTTTCCACATCGGGAACCTCGAGACAATGAAGTCCCTACCTCATAGCGTTCATAGCATAGTGCTGTCCTTTGTTTTTTTTTTTTTTTTTTTTTTTTTTAAGGTGCCGAAAGCCATCCCCCGGGGTAGAGTGCCATGGCATCACAGCTCATAGCAACCTCCAACTCCTGGGCTCAAGCGAGTCTCCTGCCTCTGTCTCCCAATTAGCTGGGACCACAGGTGCCCGCCACAACGCCCGGCCATTTTTTGGTTGCAGCCATCATTGTTGTTTGGTGGGCCCGGGCTGGGGATTCGAACCTACCACCTTAGGTGTACATGGCTGGCGCCTTAGCCGATTGAGCCACAGGTGCCGAGCCCATAGTGCTGTCCTTAATATTTATTTATTTTCATTTCAGGTTAATATGAGGGTACAAACCATTAGGTTACAATGTTTGCATTTGTTAGGGAAAGCCTCCGTTGTAGTTGTGTCCCACACCTAGCAGGTATACCAGGTACCCTTACATTGTGCCCATTAGGTAGGAGCATACCAATCCCCCCTCTTCCCCATCCCCCCAACTTGAATTGAATTGAGCTTTTCTCCTGTGTGGGCGTGTATTAGATCATCTATTGGCTTCATGTTAATATTAAGTACACTGCACACTTGCTTTTCTGTTCTTGTGATACTTACAAGAATGTGTTTTAACTCCATCCAGGTTAAAACAAAAGATATAAAGTCCCCATCTTTTTTGTGGCTGAATGGTACTCTATGTCTTGAATATTTAATGAATTAAATATATGTATAAGTGCTGGGAAGATATCACCTCCAAATGTTACTACTAAAGTTGATACTAGTAAGATTTTGAAACACTTCTGGGAGATGGAGGTGGGCAAATTACTTGAGCTCAGGAGTTCCAGACCAACCTGAGCAAAAGTGACACCCCATCTCTACTAAAAGTAGAAAAATTAGCCAGGTGTAGTGGTGTATGCCTGTGGTCCTAGCTACTTGGGAGGATGAGGGAAGAGGATCACTTGAGCCAAGGAATTTCAGGTTCCTGTCAGCTGCAACACCATAGCACTTAATCCCAGGATGACAGAGTAAAACTCTATCTCAAAAATAAATAAATAAATAAAAATAAGCTCGGCGCCTGTAATACAGTGGTTACGACGCCAACCACATACATCCAGGCTGGCAAGTTCAAACCCAGCCTGGGCCTGCTAAACAATGACAACTGCAACAAAAAAACAGCTGGGCGTTGTGGTGGGCGCCTGTAGTCCCAGCTACTTGGGAAGCTGAGGCAAGAGAGTCGCTTACGCCCAAGAGTTTGAGGTTATAGCTCAGTGGTTATGGCACAGGACACATACACCGGGCGGGTTCAAGCCCGGCCAGGGCCTGCTAAACAACAATGACAACTACAATTAAAAATAAAAATAAAAATACGTACGGCAGAACTGGCAGGTTTGAATCCAGCCTGGGCCTGCCAAACAATGACAACTACAACCAAAAAATAGCCAGGCGTTGTGGTGGGCACCTATAGTCCCAGCTACTAGGGAGGCTAAGGCAAGAGAATCACTTAAGCCCAGGAGATGGAAGTTGTGAGCTGTGACACCACAGCACTCTACCCAGGGTGATAGCTTGAGGCTCTGTCTCAAAAAAAAAAAAAAAAAAGCTGGTCATTGTTGTGGGCGCCTGTAGTCCCAGCTACTCAGGAGGCTGAGGCAAGAGAATCACTTAAGCCCAAGAGTTTGAGGTTGCTGTGAGCTGTGATGCTACGGCCCTCTACTGAGGGTAGTCTCACATAATGAGACTCTGTCATAAGATAAAAATAAAAAATTTTGAAGCAGTATTTGCATTATTTTGGATTTTACAAATATGCCATATTACCTACCTATGCACATCTCATTCTCTGACCCTTCCGCCTGCTTTCTCACTAGTTTCCCTCCTAGAACTGGGAACTCAGTATCATACACAGTACCAGGGAAAAAAGCAAAAAGCCACCAGGCTTCAATCCTTAGCTAAGGAAACCAAACAGTGAGGAGCAATCTGCGTGTCCCATCAGCCACACAAAACAGACCCAGGTGTCCAGTTCCAGAAGGGCAACAGTGCCACTCCCCTCTGCTCTACACCCAGGGGGACTGCCTATAACTACTTGTTCATCTGTAAACATGGGACAGTATGTATCAGCAGGACTCGAGACGATCTACTGAGATTACAGATGTAAAACCCCTTGTAAACAATAAAACAAAATGCAGGCGCTGTCACTACACTCAGCTATCAGGAAGGAGCCACCTCAACGTGCCAGAAGGGAATGAGGCTACCATCTGTGACATCGGCCTTCAATACCCATTTCTGCCTCCATGTGGACCATTATCCTACAGCTTCCCCAGCACCACAGGCAAACGGGACAGCATAAAGCCAGAGGGATAGTTAAGAGCAGGTTGGCAAAAAGCCTTGCTTCTACTACCAGCTTTCCTGCATAGGGTAAAACTATGTCTGTAATACTAGAGATTATTTGAAAGAGGATGACACAGACCACAGAAATCAAGTGGTCAGGCTCAGCACAGTGGCTCACACCTGTGATCCTAGCACTCTGAGAGGCTGAGTGTATTGCTTGAGCTCAGGAGTTCAAGAATAGCTTGAGTAAGAGGGAGACATGTCTCTACTAAAAAATAGAAAAGTTAGCCGGGCATTGGGGCAAACGCCTGTAGTCCTAGCTATTTGGGAAGCTGAGGCAAGAGGATCACTTGAGCCCAAGAGTTTGAGGTTGCTGTGAGCTAGGATAACACCAAGGCACTCAACCCAGGATGACAGAGTGAGACTGTCTCAAAAAGGAAAAAAAAAAAGAAAGAAATCAGGCAGTCTGTCATCTGGCAGAAAGTGCCCTGACACTGAGCCTTGCCTCAAACAGTGGCTTTGGGGAAAGCACCTTGAAACTGTCCCTGCTTTTCAGTGGCCTGTCTGTCAATTCCCTTCTGCTCCTCACCAAGAGTTTGGGTTTTTTCACATCTCCACTAACGCCAAAGGTGAAGGGTTAGTGCCAACTGAGGTTACTGAGAGTATCACACACATGCACGTGTGTGTGTGTATGTGGGTGTATATTCATGGGTAAAGAGGGTGTAAGGGTAGCTGAGGGCTTGACAATAACATTCCTAATTAGAATAGGGCTTCCCTGCCTGCCAGTGCGGCTTCTGCTAGTCTATGGAGCAGTTATAATTCATAGCCCAGGTCTGGCTGGCTCCAAAACCCTTCTCTCTCCACTATTCAATACCCATTTCTTCCCATGGAAGCTGTAGGATAATTGTCCACATGGAGACAGAAATGGGTATGGATAGTGGATGGAGAGGGTTTTGGAGCCAGCTAAACCTGGGCTATGAATTATAACTGCTCCATAGACCAGTAACTCTAAGAAAGCCACTTAACTTCTCTATGCTTCAATTTTCTCAACTGTAATGAAAATAGCTTTAATAGTATTCGGTATTATTAGCTACCATTTTTCAAGTGTCATAAACCATGAATTTGGCATATATTATCTCGTATAATCCTTGTAATCCAGCTCGGTGCCTGTGGCTCAAGTGGCTAAGGCACCAGCCACATACACTTGCGTTGGCGGGTTCGAATCCAGCCCGGGCCCACCAAACAATGATGGCTGCAACCAAAAAACAGCTGGGCATTGTGGCGGACGCCTGTAGTCCAGCTACTTGGGAAGTGGAGGCAGGAGAATTGCTTGAGCCCAGGAGATAGAGGTTGCCACAGCACTCTACCCAGGGTGACAGCTTAAGGCTCTGTCTCAAAAAAAAAAAAAAAAAAAAAAAAAATCCTTGTAATCATTCCAGAGACCAAAATGGAGATTAGCTTAGATTAGTTGGGATGTCTAGGATTAGATGAGATGACACACAGGGATGTCTAATACCTGAAAGTCGCCCAACTAATTTGGGTGCCCAGAATACCACTTGCCAACTCATCTTGTGCTCATAGACCAGGCACAATGCCCAACACTCTGAACACACACTATCCTCTAAAAATAAGAAGCAGCCCCAGAAGCTACAAAACATGTAAATGGGGTTCACAACTCTTGAATTCCTCCAACGGAAAAACAGGCAAGAAGAAGAGGTCAGAAGGTTTGCCCCTCCACAAATCATTCATTTAACAAATATCTACAAAGTGTTTATACTGTGTGCCAGATAGCTTGCCAGGTCAGGGGACAGAGCAATAGCATCTTAAACATGTAACTGCAGAAGTGAATGCAAATGGAAGAACTTGATGCACAGGAGGAAGCATAATGATGGGGAACTTGGGGTTTGGCAGGAGACAGTTAGAGCCCTAGCTCTGCAACTGATTTGCTCCATGATCCCAGTACATTATTAAACCTGCTCATAAATAAGAGTCTCGTCAACTGTACCTACAAGGGAGTATATGTAAGGATAATAATAGTATCTTCACCTTATAGGACTATTATGAGAAAAAAGATAACCCATCTCATGTGCTTGAATAGTGTCTAACTTGTGGCAAGTATTCTATGCATTAACCATTAATATTAGCACATTACCTGGCACAAAGCAAGCATATTGCCCTGTTATTCCAAAAGTTAAATCCTGGCTATAGGCCATGTGCTGGACAAGGGAAACTTCAAAAACATTGTCTGGGTGCCAGACCCTTATTTAGGGATCCTCAACTGGGTCACTAATACCACCTATCCTGGAGCCGAGGGCAGACCACCGTCACAAGGTGCTGAGGTTGTACTCTCACCTGAGCAGCAGGAAAGAGATGTTCCTTGTCCACCTGGGCCGCAATGGGAACCAGCTCCTTCTCAGCAAAGTCCCGGCACGTTTGACGCAGCATCTGGTGTGTCTCAGGCAGTTCCACAGACTGGTAGATGGTGTGTAACCGTCGCCAGTCCCAAGGATGGAGAGCTGCCAACAAGAAAGGAGACTGTAAGGGATTTTTTTTTTTTTAGAGACAAGAGTCTCACTTTGTTGCCCTCAGTAGAGTGCCATTGTGTCACAGCTCACAGCAACCTCCAACTCCTAGGCTTAGGTGATTCTCTTGCCTCAGCCTCCTGAGTAGCTGGGATTATAGGGCACCCGCCACAACACCCAGGTATTCTTTTTGTTGTTGCAGTTTGGCCGGGGCTGGGTTTGAACCCACCATCCTCAGCATATGGGGCCGGCGCCCTACTCACTGAGCCAGAGGCACCACCCAGGATCTTTTCTTTCCTTTTTTTTTTTTTTTTTTGAGACTTAGTCTTACTATGTTGCCCTCAGTAGAGTGCCGTGGCATCACAGCTCACAGCAACCTCAACCTCAAACTCTTGGGTTTAAGTGATTCTCTTGCCTCAGCCTCCCAAGTAGCTGGTACTACAGACACCACCACAATGCCCAGCTATTTTCTGGTTGCAGTTGTCAACCAAAAACTAACTGCAGTTGTTAACGAAAGGCCTTGTTTGGCAGGCCTGGGCTGGGTTCGAACCTGCCAGCCCCAGTGCATGTGGCTGGCACTATAGCCACTGAGCTACAGGCCCCGAGCCTAGGGATCTTAAATAATGATAATAATAATGATCTATTAACTTAGTGGTTCTCTACCAGAGAGGATTTTGCCACTTTAGGGACACTTGGCAATGTCTGGAGACATCTTTGGTTGCTACAACGGAAGAGCGGAGCGCTATACTGATATTCAGTGGGTAGAAGACAGTAATACAGGTAAACAAACTATGATGCACAGGACAACCCCACAAAAAAGAATTATCAATCCAAAATGTCAATAGTGGCGAGGCTGAAAACCCCACATAGTGCGCACTTAACACTTCATATTCACCATGTCATTCAATCCTCTGTATAATACCAATTATATAAAAGACCTCAGTTCTATGGCCTCAGGCAAGGGTTTCAACTTCCCTGAGCCTTAGTATCTATAAAATATAAAAGACAATAGTATCGTCCTAGGAACTTCTGGGAGTGGGAGGATTAAAGAAACAGTAACTGTAGCACTTCCGCATTGTTCTCTATTTCCCTTTATTGTTACAATTCAGGAAAAAAAATAAAAATAAAAATAAAAATAAATATATATATATATATAAAATTCAGGATGCAAGGGTTATTCTGGACCAGGCAAAGGAAGCACTGGCCAAAGGTGTCATTGTTGCTATAGCTGGAGACAAATGGTAAGACAGAAAAGATACTGCATTAAATAATCACCAGCCTGAGCAACAAAAAATTTAAAAATGAGCCAGGGACGGTAGCATGTGCCCGTAGTCTCAGCTACTCAGGAGGGATAAGGCGGGAGGATAGCCTGAGCCCAGGAGTTTGAGGCTGCAATGAGTTATGATGATGTCACTGCACTCTAGCATGGGGGGACAGAGCAAGACTCTGTCTCAAAAACAAACAAACAACAAAAAACAATAGCGAACATTTACAGAGCACCTCCTGTTATATATATGCCGAAATGCCAAGCACTGTATTGTTTTACATACCATGTGATTTAATTCTTCCAACAACTACTTCACTGTGGCCATTTTATACACGGGCCAACTGAGGCTGAGAGGGGCTGAGCGTCTTGCCCAAGGTCACAGATCCAGTCTGGCTCTGATCCATGCCCAGGCCTGGCTCCGGAGAAAGGGTGCACCCTGAACCTCTGCTGGGAACTGAGCTGGCACGGGGATCACACAGGTGGTGGTGGTCCGAGCAGGAGCCGGGATCTCCAAAGGGCGGGCTGAGCAGGTGCAAGAGCTGCCGAACTGGGGCAAAGGCCGCGCACGGTCCCGGGGCAGGGGGTAACGGGGCTCCCCGCCCGCCCACTTGGCCCGCACGGGCCGCGGCCCGGCTGTGCGAAGCCCGAGAGCACTCACCTCTGCGGAAGGGGCCGCAGGCCCGGGAGAACAGCAAGGTGGCCATGGGCGACCGACAAGGTGCTGGTGGGGGTTGGCCTCCCCGACCTCCGCTTGCGAGCGCGCCGTTCCGGACTGTTGGGGGGGCGGGGCCTCGGAAGAGGCGTCTCGAGGGCGGGGCGTCCCGGGGACCCGCCCAAGAAGATGAACCATTACGTCTCCTGCCCGAGTGAAGTCTCAGAGATTGGTTGCCTAGCTGTGCCCTCATCCGTTAGTAAAAATGTTCACAAAACAAAGCCAAGCACACAGCCCTGCAAAAGGCCACAGAGCTCTTCTTAAAGCATAAGTAAGATAGCAGTCGTCGGTTTAATGGCTTGACAGGCCCATCTCTCCTAAAAATCCAATTACATGCCTAAAATCACCCTAGGACTTGCCTTGCCTACCTCTCGAGCCCCATGCCCATTACTCCGTGCCAATTTATGTTACAGCCACATACGTCAGCTCTTCTGTAAAACCCCCTAGCTTGTTCCCTCATCTGGATCTTTGCCCTCACTGTTCCTGATACATGGAATGCACCTCTTCTTTCCGGCTTCACTCACCCAGGCCTGCCCTAACCACATCAGGTACATGTTTATCTCCTACTTCCTCTCTGTCCATAGTTCTTTTTACACGCAGCACTTCATATATGAAATTATTGTATGTATTATCTGCTCCTCTAATCTCTTTGCTCCAAGAAAATCAAGGGCCTTGTCTTGCTCTGGTGCTAAACATTTAGGCTCATGGAATTGCGTTGCCAGGGAAGATTTCTTTTCCCCAGAGGTTGGGAAGATGAAGTGGAGTTGCTACTTCTTTTCCACTGCACTACTGTCTGACTCCCAACTGGAGAACAGAGCCCTGATGGTAAGGTACATTTGACCTTCAGCATCCTCACCAGGGCAACTTCACCCTAAAAAAAACTATTCTGATTTCACTTGCTCCCCCCCCCCCCAGGGTCTTCTAATTGACACAAATGTGAATCTGACTCCCTCAGTCTCCTGGGCATCACCCACACCCTGCTAGGTACCCACATATCCCTTCCCAAACTCAGCCAGGCATCTGTCCCCAGCAGTGGCCAACATGCCAAAAATTGTCTTCCTCCCAGACTTAGTTCTACTTCCTACAAGAAAACAATCAAAAGATGTAGCAAAGTCCTTAATGTTACCTTTCATTTTAAAAAATGCATTTAAGGGGTGGCACCTGTGGCTCAGTGGGTAGGGCATTGGCCCCATATACCAAAGATGTCGGGTTCAAACCCAGCCCCGGCCACAACTACAACAAAAAAAAATAGCCAGGTGTTATGGCAGGCACCTGTAGTCCCAGCTACTCCAGAGGCTGAGGCAAGAGAATTACCTAAGCCCAGGAGTTGGAGGTTGCTGTGAGCAGTGTGACGCCACAGCACTCTACTGAGGGTAATAAACTGAGACTGTCTCTACAAAAAAAAAAAAATATATATATATATATACATTTAAAAGAAAACCTTTAAAATCATAGTACTCTAAAGTCAAATGAATGTCTAGGGCAAATGTTCTGAGTTCTTCCTCATCTTTAAATCATCCCACCGGGCACCAGCCTTGGGAGGAAGATAAGAAGAAAAAGCTCACTGGAGAAAGGAGGGAAAATAAGTGAATCATGTTTGTGAGCAGAGGTCAATAAGAATAGCTTCAGTTGCCACAGAACACCTAAACCAGACTCTTATTTTACAACTGTTATTTGTGACCAAAATGGATGTGTTGGCTCAGTGTCCTTAGCTCATTGGTTACAGCGCCAGCCACATACACCAAAGGTGGCAGGTTTGAATCAGGCCCTGGCCAGCTAACCAACAATGACAACTGCAACAAAAATAGCCAGGTGTGGGTGGTGCCTGTGGCTCAGTGAGAAGAGTGCTGGACCCATATACTGAGGGTGGTGGGTTTGAACCTAGCCCGGCTAAACTGCAAAAAACAAACAAACAAAAAAATACAACAAATAGCCAGGCATTGTGGCAGGCGCCTGTAGTCCCAGCTACTTGGGAGGCTGAGGCAAGATTATCACTTGAGGCTGAGTTTGAGGTTGCTGTGAGCTGTGACACCACGGCACTCTACCCAGGGCAACATAGTGAGACTCTGTCTCAAAAAAAAAAAAAAGAATGTGTTATGTTAAAAGTATACAACTTTTTGGCTCGGCGCCTGTGGCTCAAGTGGCTAAGGCGCCAGCCACATACACCTAAGGTGGCGGGTTCGAATCCAGCCCGGACCGGCCAAACAACAATGATGGCTGCAACCAAAAAATGGCCGGGCGTTGTGGCGGGTGCCTGTGGTCCCAGCTACTTGGGAGGCGGAGGCAGGAGACTCGCTTGAGCCCAGGAGTTGGAGGTTGCTGTGAGCAGTGAAGCCATGGCACTCTAC
>CAUYQV010017068.1:0-16140 GCA_963574575.1 Galagoides demidoff | reverse complement strand
CCATTCTCCTTCTTCTTGGGCTATACTTGGGTTATAGCTTTCATAAGAAAGCTATAAATTGGTTTCATAGTAAGACTGAGTACATTGGATACTTTTTCTTCCATTCTTGAGATACTTTGCTAAGAATATGTTCCAGCTCCATCCATGTAAACATGTAAGAGGTAAAATCAGACACATGAAAAAATGCTCATCATCCTTAATCATCAGAGAAATGTAAATCAAAACCACTATCATCTAACTCCAATAAGATTAGCCCACATCACAAAATTCCAAAACCAGTGATGTTGGCATGGATATGGAGAAAAGAGAATACTTCTACACTGTTGGTGGGAATGCAAATTAATATCTTCCTTATGGAAAGACGTTGGGAGAACACTTAGAGATCTGCCATTTGAGCCTACAATTTCTTCACTAGGTATATATCCAGAAGAATAAAAATCACATTATAACAAAGATATATGTGCCAGAATGTTTATTGCAGCCCGATTCATAATTGCTAAGTCATGGAAGAAGCCCAAGTGCCCATCGACCCATGAATGGATCAATAAATTGTGGTATATGATGTTGGTATTTTAATGGGGATCACACTGTATTTGTAGATTGCTTTGGGAAATATAAACATTTTCACAATGTAAATTCCTCCCAGCCCTGAGCATGGTATGTTCTTCCATTTGTTAATCTCTCCTCCTATTTATTTTCTTAGGGTTTTATAATTTTCTTTTTTTAGGTATATTCTTGGTATTTAAGAGAAACTAGATGAGTAGAACCTTCATTAATGAAAACAGAGAAATAGCTAACAAACATATGAAAAAATGCTCATCATCCCTAATTCACAGAAATTCAAATCAAAACCACTCTGAGATATCATCTAACCCCAGTAAGAATGGCCTAGATCACATAATTTCAAAGCCGCAGATGTTGGCATGGATGTGGAGAGAAAGGAACACTTTTACATTGTTGGTGGAACTGCAAACTAATATGACCTTTTTGGAAGGAAGTATGGAAGTACTATTCTCTCCCATAATTCTCTAATTCTCAAAGAACTCAAACTAGACCTCCCAATTGATCCTGCAATCCCACCATGAGGCATCTACTCAGAAGATAAAAAGTACTTTTACATAAGGACATTTATACCAGACTGTTTATCACAGGTCAATTTACAAATTGTGGAAACAGCCTAAATGCCCAACAAACCAGGAATGCATTAACAAGGTATATGTCCACCATGCAATACCATTCAGCTACTAAACAAAGATGGAGACTTTACATCTTTTGTATTAACTTGGTTAGAGGTGGAACACATTCTTCTTAGTAAATTATCACAAGAATGGAGAAGCAAGAATCCAATGTACTCAATTCTGATATGAGGACATTTGATGACCTAGTACTTGTTAGGAGGTGACAGAAAGGGGGTGGGGAGAGGGAAGGAGGGAGGTGGGTGGGGAACCATGGCCTGTGACACACCTCTTGGGGGCAGGACACAATTTAAGAGGGACTTTATGTAACAAATACAATCAGTGTAACCTGGTTCTTTGTACCCTCAATGAATCCTCAACAACAACAACAACAACAACAAAAGATCCCTGACATAAAGAACTCATCATACCTCAGATAGTTTTTAATAGAGATAAAATAACATAGAAATTTCCAGCACAATTATAAGATGTTAAATTAAATTTAGCACTCTTTGGTCTCTTTTTCTTATTTAAACTTCAGGTCACTTTTTTAGCTATACCCGTAACAGTGCTCTGACTCATTATAATTTTGTTTGTTTTTTTCTTCCCTCCTCTTCTTATGCACTTCATTTATTCCTGGTAATCTCATCTGAATTTCCAGTCTCTAGTGTGTTTCTTATTCCTTTTATTTTTGTTGTATCCATTTTTTTAACAGTAAAATAATTTCTGTCTTTTCCTCCTAAACTTATTTTTTTCTGAACTATTAGCTGCCCAGTTGATAACCAAAGTTTCTACTTTCCTGTTGACCTTCTTTATTACTGCTGCTATGTTGGGAGGTGCTCTCCTGATTCACAAACAAGATAAATATGTAAAGGAATTCTTATTTATTCTCCGCTCTAAATAATTTCAGTTTTTCTCCCATAATTGCCGTTATTATTCTTTCAATAATTACACTGACCATTGCCAGCTTGAACACACACAAATCCATCATGCAGATAGAAATAATTTTCATTTAATAGTTTTTTTAGCAAATACAACTTAAAATTTTATTTATTGAAAATATGTGATAGGAAATTTGAAGATCAGAGTATTCTTTACACTTAGAAAGCAGATACAGCATTTTAACATTACTTGGTTTTATATCCTTAGACTAGTTGGAATGTTCTTCCCAAATAAAGCATATTCAAGTCACAAAAACATAGAATTAATATTTCTGCAGGGATAAAAAAGAGTTAATATTTTCTTACATATTTAAAATTCAGGAGGGATGCCTTCAGAAGCCCCACATGGCTTTAAATTAGTCATCAGAACATTGCTGCACACAGTACTCTCATGTATTTGTACTGAAAATACACATCAAATATGTTTCATTGGTATTTAATTACTTCCCTTCATGACAAATCTCTGATGTCCATTATGGATAGTTTATATTACTGACACTCCATTACCTTGACACCTGCTGAGGCAATGACTTGTGTTTTTCGGCTTCTTGGGATTATTCATACTTAATGAGTAATGAATGGCATAAGGCACTCAATATTTTTGAAACTCTCAGATGCTGAGCATTAAAAATATATTTGTTTTACTCCACAGAGCTCCCAAACTTTCTGTTATATTGGAGGATGGAAAATTACAAATAGGAAGAAAGACAAAGAACAAGTTAGGTAACTGAGGTGCGGCAGCCTGCCAAGTAGGGACGGTACACCTGCCTTACTGTGCAGCCAGAGAAGCAGCATTCTGCACTGTACAGAAGCAATTAGGAGTGGTTCCCTAGGAAACTTTTATCAGCACCATTTCAAGAAGGCAAAGTAATATCTTGGATCACTCTCATTAAAGTTACCTCAAAGCTAAGGGGATGTATTACTAATATTATATATGTATTTTTTTTACTTACCTGAAAAAACATAGTATTTTCTTTCTGTTTTTTTTTTAAGTTTTTCAAGCCAGTATGTCGCCATGTCGACATTTTATTTATTTATTCATTTTTAGTATTTTCTTTCTTATTTGAAATGATCAGAAATGATTATGACTCAGAGAGCAGACACCACAAGGAGACCAAGAAAAAACAGGGGGAAAAAAGGTATTAAATACTTAACTGAAATTCAAACCTACTCAGTGGAAATTCAGTTTTGGTATTGTATATCAATTTGAGACAAGATTATTTTTTCAAAATCATAAATGTGAAAACTAAGTTCTGTTTTATTGGATTAAAATTCTATTATTTTATTTTTTGCTTTATACATTTTTTACTTGACCTCAAATATTTATACAAGGCAAATGATACAGCTGAGCTTCTTTCACATTGGTTTATTCTACTCAGCCATGAAATAGAATCGTATTATGGGAAAACAGTTAATCAAAATTGGTGTATAACATACAGCTAAGTACAGCAGATACACAAAGAGTAACATAATGAGGTTGTTTCTACTCCATGGAGATTCAAGTCCCTTTAATGACATGAAACAACACAAAACAGAATAACGAAAGTGGAGAGCAATATATACACACACACTACTGTTATATAAGTTTTAAACTGTTGTAAAATTAATAAGAACAAAACAAATTAAAAACAAAACAAATAAGGTCCATAGTCATTTATTCATGGATTCATTCTCAGTATTTATCATATTTTCCCCCCTTATTTACAACAGATACCTCAAAAACTATCAATAACTTGTTGTTTTGGGTATTCACCATTATTTTGAATATAAATTGTTTTAATGACTACTGACATTTTACCTAGTTCATTTCTTTCTTTTTCAAAAGGCCCCAAGGACATCTTATTGATTTGAGCATATTTCACATCAACCTTCTTGGGATACTCTTAGTTGCTTTAGTAAGTGACCATTTCAGACCGGCAGTCCTCAAAGTCTTTCAACAACTCTGAAATTCGTGTATCTCTCTGTACATGCTATTATTCCATTATGTCTTTGCAGGGGGAAGCTGTAAGAATAAACACTGGCATGTAAACTTCCATCTTTTATGTCTTCTCATTTTGTGGGGTTACCTGGGTTTAACATTGGTTACATAGTAATACTTCAGTGACAAAACTATGCTTTCACACTAAGAGGAAAATTTGAAGAAGAAAAATGGAATCAAGCCTGTAAACACTTGTTTCATAATGAATTGGACTACACTTCATTTTCTGTACAATTGTACTATATTTATGCATAAAGAATATGCATTCAAAGCTATAAGAATGTGTTATTTAGCAGTTATGTTATTTTTATAAGTAGTGTAAACTGCATAATTATTGAATAACTCTTTGAGCATTCAAATTTCTTCCTTTATTTTTTCACCGCTGCTCTCCGTACTTGAGAAATGTTATATATTTATCAATAAAAAAGCTCCAAAGCTCCACTTCTCTCAAATAATAATTATTTGACTCTATATACTTAAAAAAAGAATTTATAGGATTTGTAGGCCATCTTCTTTCCAGCTACAGAGTATCAATGGAATGAACATTAAGAGATATGTTGTATATTTAATTATGTACATTAAACCTAATAAAGAGTTTTTCAAGAATAATTTCATGTGTTAGTTTTGGCCACACTGTGAATGTTTCTCAAAACATCTGGTCTATGGGCTTCTGTATATACTTGAGATTAAAAACTACCTTCTTAATAGCAGGTGTTACTTGCCTTTTTCAGTTCTTTTCAGTAGGTGAAAGTGCTGGCACAAATCACAGCATGTAGTGTTGTAGAAAAATAAAACATTAATTTCACATAAGCCAGTGCAATTCATTCATTTACTGAAATCATATATACCTTTTTAAAAATACAGAGACAATTACTTTTTTGTAACAAAATTGGAAGCAAATTATAATTATTGCAGCTTCATCATTTGGCAGACATTTTCTTAAAAAATGAACAAAGTGAGAATTCTACTTCAAGGGAAATAATGACAGTATTTGTAACTCATGATGAAATTAGAATTTTGGAAAACTTGTGTCTATAACCAAGAGCTTGGCAGCATTCCAATTCTTAAAGACTTTTTAAATTAGATCACTAGTGATACTGACACATGTAATTTTCCTTTGATATTTTAATATAAAAAGAGGAAACATTTAGAACTACATAATACAATGAGCCAATATTCAAGTAATTGGTCTGTGAGGTTCTGAATCACTTATTGGTAAAATGTTCATCAATTGATTGTAGTTTCCACTATACAGATTTTTTACTTCTTTGGTTAAATTTATTCCTCTAAGTATTTTATTTTTTTGAAACTATTATAAATGGAATTGTTTTCTTGATTTCTTTTTCAAATAGTTTATTGTTAGTATATAGAAACATTACTGATTTTTGGATGCTGATTTTGTATCCTATATCTTTAGTGAATTCACTTATTAGTTCTAACAGTATACTTAGTAGAGTTTTTAGTTTTTATGTCTTTGTTCTCAGCTAAGCTAAACATTTATTGAATTTATATTTTAAAATAAAACAACTCAGATTTAGTCATCTTTCTGGTTATTTTTCTAGTCTCTATTTCATTTATTTCTGCTATTTTTATTATTTCCTTCTACTTAAAAGGGGCTTAATTTGCTTTTGTTTTATTCTTCTCCTAGTTCCTTAGCTGTAGGAGATAGGTGTAGGAATTAGTTTGTTTAAGATCTTTCTTCTTTTCTGACACATGCACACGCATTGCTGTAGATTTCCATCTTTGAGCTGTTTTTGGTGTCCCCCAGCAGTTTTAGTGTATTGTATTTCCATTTTGGTCTCAAGATATTTTAAAATTCCCCTTTTAGTTTCTTGTTTGATTCACCGTATGTTGAGAAGCATGTTATTTGTTTTCCACGTATTTGTGAATTTCTAATTTTACTTTTATTATTGATTTGTAATTACACACCACTGTAGTCAGAAAAGATATTGATATGATTCCAATTTTTAAATCTGTTAAGACTAGCTTTGTGTCATAACTCGGATCTGTCCTGGAGAATGTTTATATGAGCTTGAAGATTGTATGTTCAGCTGTTATTGATAAAATGTTCTGTGCAGGTCTGTTAAGTCTGTTTGGTCTAAAGGATAGTGCAAATTTTCTCTCTGGATGATCTGCTCATTGCTGAAAGTGCAGTATTGCAGTCTCTCACTATTATTTTATCATGGTCTCTCCATTTAAATCTATTAATATTTATTTCATGTAATTAGGTTCTCTAAGGTTGAATTCATGTATAGCATTTACAATTGTTATATTTTCTTAATGAACTGGTTCTTTTTTTCATTATAACATAACCTTCTTTTTGTCACTTATGGCAAAAGTTTTTGATTTAGAGTCTATTTTATGTCATGAATAGATATAGCTGCTGCCCCTGCTATATATTGGTTTACATTTGCATAGAATATCTTTTTTTAAATCCCTTCACTTTTAGTCTGTTTGTGTCCTTAAAGTAAGTCTTTTTTTGGCAGCATATATTTGGGTCTTGATTTTGTTTGTATTATCTATTCAGTCACTCTATGTCTTTTGATGAGAGAATTTAATCCATATATACTCAATGTTATTTTTGATAGTTAAAGACTTAGTATTGCTAATTTGTTAGTTGTTTTCTGGTTGTTTTGTAGATCATTTGCTCTTTTCTGTCCTTCTTGTGTGATTTTCTTCAGGGGTACATTTTATTTTCTTACTTTTTGCCTTTTATGTATCTAACTATAGGTTTTTGCTTACACATATCTTGTATTTATAATAGGCTATGGTAAGTTAGCACAACTTAATATTGATTGCATAAAATAACTCTACACATTTACTTAATCTTAACCACACGTTCTATGTTTTTGAAGTCATAATTTACATAATTTCTATGTAATTATATTTCTCTTAAAAATTATTATAACTATTATTTTTAATAGTTTTGTCTTCTAACTCTCTTGCTAAAGACAGATTTGTCTGGGAAAACCCTTCACCAGTCATCCTGTCCAGAGATTTTGGGCAGGCCGTCTAGCACAGTCTGCAAGTGAACTTGCTGATGGATTCTTTGAGTAGGCTGGCCTGGTCCCTAGGTCAGCAGATGGGTGGATCCAACACTTGGATTTGCAAGTTTAGGCCTGGATCTTGGATCCAGTGGAAATAGACCTGTTGATTGGGTACCAAGGTGGGCCTAGAGCCTGGGATCATATAGGCGAGCCTAAAACCTGTATACATGAGGATAGGACTGAGACTTGTATCAGACTTGAATAGCCTGAAGCCTGGGTCCAGAGGGGCTGACCTGGCACTGGCAAATGACCTAAGTCTACAGAGGCTGGTCAGGTGTTGAATAGGCATAGAACCTGGGTTCACTGGGATGGACACACAGTCTGAGCCTGCAGGGGTGGTCCAGTGCAGTCTAAGAGGACTGGGCTAGGATCTGGAGTCATGGGGATCAGCTAGGTACTGGGGTCCATTGGATTCTAGAGACTGGATTTGTGGGTGCTGGCTTAGAGATGAGGTCTCAAGGGCTGTCCTGTATCTTGAGATGGCAGGGGAGGCTTGAAAGCTGGGTCCACAGAATCTTCTTGAAGTATTATTCTGTAGGGCCTGGTTAAATGTTGGAGTCTACTGGGACAAGCTTGAACCCTGGGTCTGATGAGTGGGCCTACCTCTTGCACCTGTGGAGCATGAAGTGATGGAGCTTGGCTTGGCACTGAGCAGGCCTGGAGTAAGTAGCCATGGAGGTTGACTCGCCTCTTAACTGCTCTGAAACCTAAGGCAGGCCTGGGTTCTGTGTCTAGGGCTGCTGGCTTAATGACTAGTTCTATAGGAAATATCCTAGCCCTGGTGACAGCCTACAGCCTAACTCTATGGGATTGGCCTGATGCTGGGATAGTAAGCCCCAGGGGCACTGGGGTAAGCCTGGTGCTGAACAGGGCCTAGAGAATGAGTCCACCCGACAGGTCTGGCCTGGGGCTACAGAAGAATACCTGGTACCAGGGCAGGGTTAGAAATTCTTTCTGCGAGTACACTGTGAACCACAGGGGCTGGCCTGGCACTGGTCAAGTCTGGAAGCTGGGTCTTTGGATTCTAATAGTGCTGGGACTGGCCTGGAGATTGAGTCTACTGGCAGGCTCGGAGCCTGGGCTATGGGATCTGGCTGGGCACTGGGCATGGTGTCTCAATCCACAGGTACCAGCCTGAAGTTTCCAGCCATGGGGGTCTTCCTGGAGCTGGAATCCAAGAAAAAGTCTGTGCTCACTTCCCTGTCCTTTCTCTAAGTGGAATGTACCTCTCTCTCCACTCCCTGCTGCCTATGGGGTGGGGTAACTCAGGTAATCTTAATCTATCCCTCCTTCCCTCTTCAATGCATCTTTGTTTATTTCTGTATTACGTCACAGGCTGTAATTTCTCACCTTGTTTTCTTACCTCTTATGAAGATATTTTTGTGACTGGATAGTTGTTCAAATTGAAGTTTCTGTGGGGGACAAAGGCTGAAATGTCCTATTTCACTATCTCACTTCAAGCTGTTTTACTTCTCTAACTATTTGTTACACAGAAGATACACTTTGAGCTAAATTCAGCTGTACATTTTTGCTTTGTCATTTTCAGTATAGATAAACTATATTAATATAGCAAAAAAGTTTTAATAAGAGAAAATTAGCTAGATTCTTTGGGAAAGACTTTCCTATTATGAGACTTCCCGTGTGGGAACTATCTGAGAAAGCACATAGACCAGATTGCCATTGACGCCTTCTATAACCAGCCTTGGAATAATTCTAAAGCTCTCAAAGTCAAGTACTTATTAATTATAACAAAACACCTGTGCATTCCTTGGGACTTGAAATACGGAATTTTGTAATATCATGATGGTGGCTATATTCTTTCTTTATGATGCTCATACTTTTTTTTACTGGCTAGGAAATATAGTGCAATATTGAATAAAATAAGTCATACAGTCATTCTTGGATTTGTTCTAGATCTCCAAAAGAACACGTTTAGCATTTTATTCTCAAGTATGATGTTTGCTGATGTTTTTGAATAATTTGTATTAAATTTAATGTTATATACATATATAAAAGTATATAAAACAAGTTATTTTTAATCATGAATAAATGTTGAACTTTATTAAATGACTTTCCTACATTTATTGAAATGATTATATGTATTTTCTCCTTTATCTACTTGATAGATTACATGACTAATTTTTTTTTTTTTAACTTTCAGCAGATGTTTCTTTAAAAATACCAGACACACAGCTCATCCTTGTCTCTTTCAGATTGTTGGAGAGGGAAAGAAAATGAGAATCCTACAGGTAAGTGAATATGGTGGTTTTTCTCATGATTTACTTGCACCCACAGAATTCAAAAGGAAGACCCACCAATATCCAGGGCAATGAAATCTCCCTTTTTAGAACCATCAAGAATGGACCTTACAAATGGTGGCAACATCTTGACTGTGGCTATAGGATTAAAGTCCTGGGAGAAGCCATTCTTCATCTCATCCTTGAAGTGATTCATGATCTCCATCAGAGTTTTATCAGAGAACTGCATGGCATAGAGATACACTTGTCAATCAATCCTCTCTGGTACTTCTGCCCGGTGGTGGGGAGGGCACTTGGGTCCTCTCTTGTTCCCTTCCACTCTCAACAGCAGGACCTCCAGGACCTGAAGATAGGCAGAGTTTAAAGGATGCAGGGCCAGGGTCTCTACAGCTGTGTTCCTGTCTAAGCCAATCGGGAAGCTCTCCAGTGTGATACTGAGAGCCAGGGACAGAGTGTGGGTCCGTTTTAGAAGGATCTATACACCCAGGCGAAATGTCATAAAGTTTCTGGCAAGATATTATTATTATTAATTTTTTTTGAGGGAAAGGAAAGAGTAGTTTATTAACTTGCTGGCAAGTGACCTAGTATTTTTTTAAATGTTAAACCAAGCTTGCTTTTCTAGAAGTAATCCGAGTGAAAAGGTATTACTATTTTAAATATATGTTTGGATTTGCTTTTCTATTATTTTGTTGAGTATTTTTGTATATATGCTTAGGTCTGCTGACCTGTTATTCTTATGATATCCTTGTCAGGATTTATTTTTTGTGTTTAATTTGTCCTTATAAAAACAGATTGATCAGTGCTGCTTTTATTATTTATTGTAGGAGTTTATCTACATTTTAAAATTAAACTTTATATTTTGAGATAATTATAAAATCACATAGGGTTGTGAGAAATAAAACAAAGAGATCTATGTATCCTTTACCAGGTTTGCCACAATGACAATATATTTAAAACAATATGATACCATAATCAGGATGTTAATGCTGATACAATCACAATTTAATGCTTTCATCAATAAAGCATTACACTGAGTTGCCATTGTGTACCCACACCATTTCCCTCCCAACCCCTACTTCCAACTCTGTATGCCACTAATCTGTTTTCTTTCGCTATAATATTTTTAAGAAGAATATATTAATGGAATTATAAAGAGTGTAGTTTTAGTTGGATTTGTTTTAATTAGCATGATTCTCTGGAAATTCATTTACATTGCTGCATCTATCAGTTGTTACTTATTTTTATTTCAGTGTAGTGTCACCTGCTGTAGATGTAACAGTTTGTTTAACCATTCACTCACTGAAGGACTTTTGGGTAGTTTCTAATTTATGAGTATTATGAATAAAGCTGATATAAGCTTATATATAGGACTTTGTATTTTTTTTCTGGGAGTCAATGCCTAATTGTTCAATTTCTGAATTGTATAGTAGTTGCATATTTAATATTACTTTTTCTTTCTTTATGCTTCCTATTGCAGAAAATCTTCCATATTGTAAAATTTAACCATATTAAAATGTACAGTATTCAATTTAGGGCCATTGGATGATTCACGATGTTATGCAATTATTACCTCTGCCTAGTTCCAAAACATTTCATCACCCCTCCAAGAGAGTCCATCTCCAGTAAGCAATCACCCCGCAGCTCTCTCTTACCCCGTTTCTGGTAATCACTAATATACTCTCTGTCTCTGTGAGCTTAGGTGTTTTTCATAATTCCTATAAATGGAATAATGAAATATGTGATCTTTTATATCTGGCTTCTTTCACTTAGCATAATGTTTTGAAGTTTGTTGATATTGTAGCACATATAAGTACATCTTTCCTTTTTAGAGTGAATAATATACTACATATGAATATACCACATTTTGTTTATACATTTATAAGGCAATGAATATTTGAACTATTTCTACCTTTGGGTTAATGACTAGTGCTATTACAAATATCTATGCATAATTATTTGTTCAAATATGCAATTCTTTAGGGTATATAACCAGGAGTAGATTTGCAGAGTCATATAGAAGTACTATAATACATCTGACTTTTTGAAGAACCTCAAACTATTTTCCCCAGTGGTTGCACTATTTTACATTCCCACCAAAATGTAAATAATTCAGTTTCTTCACATCTTTTGCCAGTCACTGATTGTTTGAATCATTCTGAGATTTAATTTTCATTTTTCTGAGGGTTAAAAATGTTAAAGATTTTTATGCTTATTTGAGAAGCACTTTTTTAATCTCGTTTGGATAAGTGTTGTTCAAATATTTTCATCATTGCATTTATGTATTTATTTTTACTGTCAAGTATTTACATATATTCTATATAGTAGTTCTTTGCTGTATATGAGGTTTGCTAATATGTTCTACCAGTCTGAAACTTTTTATTTCATCCTTTTAACAGGGTTACTTCAGAGCAAAAGTTTTGAATTTGTTAAAGTCTGAATTATCAATTTCCCCTTTTACAGATTATACCTTTAGTGTTAAGCTTAGAACTTTTTGCTTAGGCCTATATCCTGAAGATTTTCCTTTAATTTTAAAGATTTTCATAATTCAACATTACATTTTTAAGTCTGTGATTATTTTAAGATTGCATAAGGCATCAGTTTTAGGTGAATATTTTTTAATTTTTTTTTCTGCCTGAGAATTTACAATTACTCATGCCCATTTTTTTCATTCCTCTATTGAGTTGCTTTTGCAACTTTTTCTGAAATTAGATAGACATATTTGTGTGAGTAGATTTTAAGTTTCTTTATTCTGTTCCATGTATTTGTTTCCACCATATCACATAGTCTTCACTAGACAAATTATTAGTTTTGTACTTTGCTACACTGGTGACTTCCACTTTATTTTCCTTTTCAAAATTATCTTATCTTTCCTTCTTCCTTTGCCTTTGTCTTTCCATATAAACTTTATAATAGTCTTGGTTGTATCTATTCTATCTACACAAATATCTACTCTTTCATAAAAGTTGTATTAAAATTATTTCAAATTTGAATAGAACTGAAGTCTTTATTATCTTGACTTCCAGTTAATGGACTTGGTTTTTCTTTCCATTTCTTCAGATCTTTTTGCTTGGCGTTGTTAAATTTTTAAATTTATAAATTAGGGAGTCATCCATGGTTCAAAGGAGTAGGGCACCAGCCCCATATGCTGGAGGTGGTGGGTTCAAACTGAACCCTGGCCAAAAAATGCAAAAAAAAATAAAAAGAACATAAGTTATACTTACACCTAAATGTATACTTAAATATTTGTGAAGTTTGTACCTAAATATTTCATTTTCTTGGAAAAATTGTAAATAATATTGCGCTTTTAATTTCCATTCCATGTGTTCACTGTCAGTAGATAGAAATATAGTTGATCTTTTTGTTTTGATCTTGAAACCTGCTCAATTTGCTTATTAAGAACGGGATGGTTTTCTCACTAGTTTGCTTGAAATTTCCTATATTGAGGGTTCTGTAATATGAAAATAAAGAGAATTTTATTTCTTCCTTTCTGATCTGTGTATGTTTATTTTCTTTACTGCAATATTGCATTTATCATATACAGAATTCTTGGTACTGTATTGCATCTGTAGTAATAGTGGACATTCCTTCTTTGTTTTTAATATCAGACAAAAAGAATTCATTCATTACCCATCAAATATGATGTTAACTGTAGATTCAATACAGAAGCTATTTATCAAGTTAGGTTAATTCCCCACACTACTAACTTGATGAGTGTTTGCATAATTGTAATTGCATATTGGAATTTGTCAAATGCTTTTTTTGTGTCAGTTGATATGACCACATTTAATTTTTTAATGTGTTGATATGATATATTGATTGATATTTGAATGTTGGAAAAGGCTTGCATATATGAAATAAATAGTACTTGGTTATGGACTATAACTCTTTTATAAATTGTTGAATTTCATTTACCACTGTCTTGCTGAGGATTTTTTAAATATAATTTCATGACAGATTGAAGTCTTAATACTTTCTTTTCTTTACTATTTTTGTAAAGATTAGTTTGAACGCAGTGTAATATTGGCCTGAAAATGTCATGGAAATTATTTCTTCTACTTTATTCTTTCTGAATTAAACTATATACAACTGCTGGTAATTTTTAAAAAGAAATATTTAATAGAATTTCAGTTAAGTTCATCTAAACATGGATACTTAATTTTTTTGAGCATTTTTAATTCTAAATTCAGTGATTTGATAGCTATAGGATTTTTTTAGTTCATCTATTGCATCTTGGTTGAGTTTTGTCAGTTAGTGTTCCATTTCTTCTTAAGTTGTCCAATTTTGAGCATGTTTATTATTTGAACCTTTTCTCTCTTTATTTTTCATCATTTTGCTAGTTTGTTTTTTCCTTTTATGATCTTTGTAAAAAATCAACTTTTTGTTTAGTTTTGTTATTATTATTAACATATATTTCCATCATCTATTATTTCTATCTTGTGCTTCTTTGGGGAATACTTTAGTCTTTTTTTTTCTAGTTTCTTGATGTAACAAAATAGGTTATTAATTTGAGAAAACTGTTATTGTTAATGTGACTAGTTAGTCTTTAAATTCTCTCAGTGCTGTTTCAGGTGCATCGCATGTATTTGTTATATATTCACTGTGGTTTATTTCATATTTCTGACACATTCTTTTTAAAGCATAGGCTAAATACAAGTGTATTGTTTAACACAAAAGAGTTTGCATACTTTCTTTTTCCTTTCACTCTGATCTCTAATTTCCATCATTGAGAAAGAGCATATTTATATAAATTCAACTTTTTTAGTTTGTTGAGGTTGTTTATGTACGAGGATATGGTCTAACTTACTGTTTGTTTGATGGATTCCTCAAAAAAAAGTGTATCTGGTGATTTTGTGCCATGTTCTATAAATGTCAGTTAGCTCTTGGTAGTTGCTTATGTCATTCAGCTCATCTATATCTTTTCTAATTTTCTGTCTAATCATTTTATTACTTATTGAGAGGAGGGTGTTGAAGCTCTCAAATATACTTTTGGATTTTTTTTCTATTTTGCCTTTCAAATCTGTCAGTTTTGCCTTATTATTATGGAGGTCTGTTGTTCAATCAGTATTTAGCATAATCAAGTCTTCCTGGTGAATTTTATTATCAGGCATTGTCCCTCTTTGTCTGCAGTACTGCTTTTCATCTGAAGTCTATTGTATCAGATATTAATGTAGCCATTCCTGCATTTTGTAAAATTAATGATTTGCATGATTATATATATATGTGTGTGTGTGTGTGCATATAGATAGATACAATTTTACTTTATATCTAACTGTTCTTTGATGATTTAGTGAGTGTATTTATAAATAGTTGGCTTTATTTGGTTTGTTTTGGACCCATTTTAGCCCTCTTTTATTTTGATTGGTGTATTTTGACCATTTACATAGATATGAAGTAATTAATGGTAGACGTTTAAGCCTCCCATTTTATTTATTTTGCAGTTTTAGGCTGGCATTGGGTTGAACCCACCACCTCTGGCATATGGGGCCAGCACCCTACCCCTTTGAGCCACAGGCGCCACCCATTTTGTTTTTTTCTACTCCTTTCCTCTTTTGGTTATTCTTCTGCTTCTTTATTCTTGCCTTCCTATAACTTAACTGAATTGTTTTTCAAATTTTTATCTTGATTAATTTATAGTGCTTTGAGTGCATTGCTTTGTGTAGTTGACATACAGTAGCCTACATATCAATGGTTTATTAATTCAAGGGCAATACAGAAAGAGTGCTTCCTTTTATGCCCTTTAGCTTTTCTACCTTTAAGTAGAATATCCTTGAATATCATATGGTGTTATTGTTTTAATCATCACTTATGATAAAGAAACTCATGAAGAGGATTATCAATTTATAGTAATAAATGTGCACATATTTTTACTCTTTCCATTGTTATTTCTTTCAACTCTCCAAGATGCCTTCTTTTATCCTTTCCTTTTTACAATTCATTAAAGGAAGGTCTGCTAGTGAAAAATTCTGATAGTATTCTGTATTATGGGAATGTTTTTATTTTCCATTCATTTTTGAAGGACAACACCAGAAATGGAATTTATTGTTATATTTCTTTACATTTAAATAGTTGAAAGATGTTGTTTCACTTCCTTCTGGCCTCCATGATTTCTGACGGGAATATTAACGGTATTTCTATTGACATTTTCTATAGGTAAGGCATCATTTCTCTTTACCTGCCTTCAGATTTAATTTTTCTTAGCTTTCAGAAGTTTAACTATAATGTGGTTTGGTATGCTTTTTTTATATTTATCTTGTCTGGAATTAATGCAGATTCTTGAATCTGTAATTTTATAACTTTCACCAAATTTTTGAAGTTCTAATAACTACTTTTTGAATACTCTTCAAGCCTCACTCTTTATCCTCTCATACTTGGATTAATGATATGAATGTTGGATATTTATTATTGTGGTATAGGTTCCTAAGTGTTTAAGTTATTTTCTCTTTAATTTTTGCTTCTTGTTCAGTCGGGTTAAATTCTATTTTTCTGTTCTCAAGTTCTTTGCTTCTTATCCTCTGTCACCTCTACTCTCCTGTTAAAAGCTGTGGTATATGTATATCATGGAATACTATTCAGCCACAAAAACAATGGAGACTTTACATCTTTTGTATTAACTTGGATGGAGGTGGAAGATATTCTTCTTAGTAAAGCATTACAAGAATGGAGAATCAAGAATCTTATGTACTCAATTCTAATATTAAGGCAGTAGATGAGATAAAAAGGGGTGGGTAGAGGAATGAGGAA
>CAUYQV010017065.1:0-16192 GCA_963574575.1 Galagoides demidoff | reverse complement strand
TAGCAACCTCCAACTCCTGGGCTCAAGCGAGTCTCCTGCCTCTGCCTCCCAAGTAGCTGGGACCACAGGCGCCCGCCACAATGCCCAGCCATTTTTTGGTTGCAGCCATCATTGTTGTTTGGCGGGCCCGGGCTGGGGATTCGAACCCGCCACCTTAGGTGTACATGGCTGGCGCCTTAGCCGATTGAGCCACAGGCACCGAGCCCATCTGTTCTTTCTAGCCTTGTTTACTCCTTCCTATCAAACAACCCTTTTTCACCTTACCTTTGTGATGCTTACAGATATTATGGACAGAGCTCTTTCTCCCTACTGCAGCAGCTCCCCTCCTTCTATTGCAGTAGACAACGTCCCTTTCCCATAATCTTTCTCAATAAAGTTTCTCCTTACTAAGTTGAGGTTTGTTTTTTTATTTGACGTTGGCAACTTATAGAAAGAAGTAAACATTGCTGTATTTGTATACCTCTGAAAATGGAGAATTGAAAACTCTTAAGTACTAAATAACTTATCCAGTGAATTATCAATGGTAAAATATAAAATAGAGTCCCCAAAGAAGTGTCATTGAAGTATTTTCTATGTGCAAGGATATCCTCTATTAGGGCACAATTAAACAAATCCATGTGTTCCAAACACATAAGTTATTGCAACAAACTAAAATAAAATAATCACAAGATGAGTTGATAGAAATGTATACACAATGTTATGTGAACATTTGATAAGGTCATTTATTATGAATGCCTAAGGTAGACAAAAGGAAAATTACATGATGGGAAAAGTTTTATAGTGGAAATGATACCTAAAAAGAAATTAAAGGCTAAGTAATAGGACTTTGTCAGATGAACAGCTGTGAAAAGGGTTCATTTAGCATTGAAACCAAGTGGTCCCCCAAAGACCAAACTATGACATGGTTCATCTGGATAGTAAAAGTAAGTGGAATTGGCTGAATTGTGGAACATGGATGTAAGACATAAGACAATTAAAGGGATAAATGAGCAGATCCAAAGCAACCTTTACAACTAAGAAGGTTGGGCACTGCACAACTTCAAGGGATGCCATTCAATGTGAATGGTTCTTCCCAGAATTATGTAAAGCCGTATGCAATGGCTCTGAGCAGATATCAAATTAGGAGAGTGCTTATCTTCCTACCATCTATGGTAGAAGGATTCTGGTAGCAAATAAAAGAAACTTAATCTGTCTGTCCTCGTCTTCAAGGAGTTTTATGAGAAGGACACCAGGGATTCATAGTACCGATAGGGAGTAGGAGGAGAACCAGGACATTTTGGCAGAGAATAGAAAAAGAAGTTTGAAGGCCATCTTTTGTTAGGAATGGTTTGGCCAAAACAGTACTGAGTGAGGTACAAGATACTACCAACATCACCACTGGGAAATAACTGTAGCCATCTCTCATTGTTGCTGTATTTTGTTCTATATTCAATCTTGTAGGTGAGAAACCTCTCCCCAAACCTAAACTAGGCTCCTCTTACTAGAAAGACCACACAGAATAGATATCCTCAAAATTGTAGGGAAGAACTAGACTCTGGAGAGCCAAACATGACAAATACTTTTTCAAATAAGCTGGGGAGTTTAAATTTTATTTTTTAATGCAGGAGTTGGAAAATGTTTGCTTAAAGGATCAAATAGTAAATATTATAAGCTTGCCAGATATATTGCCTCTGTGGCAACTAATCAGTTCTGCCCTTGAAAGTAGCCATACACAATACTAAATCTTTTGGTTTGGTTGTGTTCCAATAATACATTTCTTTTCTTACCTAATAGATGGACTGACTACTGGTTTTAGTTTGCCAAAGACCCTTGTTTTTAGGGATGAAAGAGCTTTAAAGAACTGCATGTCTTTGTCATGTCTAATGAACTGGCTGTTTCTTCTACGACTCGGTGAGGTAGAAGCTACAAAAGGAATGAGAGTTATGATCTGTGTTCTTAATGAAGTTATAATGTAGATAAGACCAAAATATAAAATAATCATTAATGCTTTATAGAACATGATAAAGAATTAATTTGGAAGTATTCCCATTTTTCCAGCTTGTGCTAACATTGTATAACTTCTGATCTAGTTTCCCTTATCTCTTCCTTTCCTGAAATATAAATGAAGCCCTCAGAGGAGAGATAGGAAGACTACCTTCATAAAAGAACAATGGAGGGTTTGCAATAAAGAAGAAAGGAAACATCAAATGGGTAATAGTGCTGGAGATAATTGTGGATTTTTGTGTAAGAAACTCTGCAGTGATATGGAGTACAAGAAAACTGGGTAGAGGAATGACGATTTGAAAAATGTCAATCTTTTTATGAATTACATTCCTTTTAATGCTTTTATTAGTAATGGTTAAACATTTAGGTTCCTTTCAAAATTACTTTTGGATGCTTAAGTACTTTCAGAATTTATCTCTATGCAAAGACTGAGCTACATTGTCTCTCAAATTTATTATGGTAGCCTAAATAAACTAATCTCTCTTAAACTACTTCATAGTAAATCACAATTTTTATTTATTTATTTAATTTTTTTTTTGGCCAGGGCTGGGTTTGAACCCACCACCTCTGGCATATGAGGCCAATGCCCTACTCCTCTGAGCCACAGGTGCCACCCGTAAATCACAATTTTTAATCTCAACTAAAAGATAAGGGAAAAAGCATCAGAAACATTTTCATCAAGAGTTGACATTTAAGGGAAACTGAAAGACGAGCAGCTATGAGGATTTCACCGTGTTTTAGCTGACGAAAATGGATCTTACAAATTTTCAAAGGATTGAGTAGCTTTTTCTTCTATGGCAGTCTTTAAAGTATGTGAGGTAAAAAAAAAAATGCTAATAACCTTAAATCTTGTTTTCTTTCCTAAAATTTTCTTTTCATTATCTGTAACTCCTCCTTAATATTAATTATTTCCTAGTGATAGGTAGCATTTTTTTGGCTAGGGCTGAGTTTGAACCCACCACCTCTGGTATATGGGGCCGGCGCTCTACTCCTTTGAGCCACAGGCACCACCCAAGATAGGTAGCCTTAATAATCATGTATTTGATGTACAAATGTTATTAAATACCTATGAAATGTACAAGGTACTTTTTTTTCCATGTCAGATTGATATGAGGGTACATACTAATAGGTTACATAGTTTGCTTTTGTAAAGTTAAGTTCAGATTGTAGCTATGTTCTTCACTCAGGAAGTGTGCCATATACCTGTGCAGTATACCCATTGGGTGGGAACTTGCTATGTTGCTCGTGCTGATCTAGAACTCCTGGCCTTAAGAGATCCTCCCACCTCACCCTCCCAAAGTTCTAAGATTGCATGTGAGAGTCACCTTACCACAGGCAGTATTTATAAACAGAAGAAGTGAGTGAAATATGGAAAGGGAAAGAGCTCAATTGATTATAGTTAAGCATTTTCCTATTTGGACATGATGTGATAAGGCATTTGCCTTATATGAACATGGTCTGATCAGTTGGTAGCCTGTGATTGGCTGAGACTCAGATATTTGTTATAAGAATATACTCCAAGTTAGGTTGCAGATTGTTTACATATTAAGTTGAAGGTTGCTATGTAGGAATTCAAAGTATGCAGGAAGCTTTAGGCCAAATTCAATTTAACACTGCTATTATAGTATTATATAGAATAATCTTACTGCCCTAAGAATACACCTGTGTTCTTCCATTTCCTGGTTGATATTTTAAACCAAATTGTCTGATACTCACAGATAGATTCCTAATCTTAAGAAAGAGACACCTTTATATATGTTAGCTCATTTACTTTATTTTCTAATCTTTACCACAACCCACTGATTTAGTTATTTTTACTATTTACAAATAAGGAAACCGAAGCTAAAAGAGGTGAAATAACTTTTCCATGGTCATATAGCTCATAAGGGAGGGACATCAGAATTTGACCCAACAGCACACAGATTTTTCAATATATAGAAGGACCGAATTCAGCTACCCAAATATTGATTAAGTGTGTATCATGTGTAACATTTGATTTTACACTTGATCTTAGCCAAAAGGCCGACAAGTGATGTAACATTTGATTTTAAGCCTTATGTGGGAGCACATACTAATACCTGGTTCTTGTGCTATGGAATTTATGATTTAGTAGAGGGCAAGTACACACATTTCTCTGTTATAGGGTCTAAGAGGAAATAAATAAGTTAGAAAGATGAGGAATGGCAAGTACTTATGTAAACAGGAGATTTTCTTAGGCCATCTTAAAGGGTGCTATAGTCAATGTTGATCTAGAATGATATAGATATTGTGTATGAGTTTGATATGAACTAGGGCATAAAGGGTAGGACATCATAACCACAGCCAACAATGTGAGCAAAAGCATGGAAAGAGTGATGGCATATCATGGAGATATAGGTAGATAAAGCATTTAAAGAGCCTGACTATTTTCCTTCCTTCCTTCCATCTTTCTTTCCTATTTTCCTTGCTTCCTTCCTGGCCACCTCTATTTTTTCCTCTCTTTCTTCTATTATCTATCAAACATATGTTTATTTAGTATCTACTGTTTCAGAAAGGCAAAAAACAGGTTTAGCCATTCTTAGTTTGTGTGTGTGTGTGTGTGTGAATAAATATATATAGATACACACACAATTGTAGGAAGAATTAAAGGTCTGTCATAAGAGCACAGCCAACAATTTTATTTTACATAAGACTTCATATATGGACTGAAGACCAGATTAACAAAGATCAAAGCAGTAAGTGTACTGTCAGGAATAAAAACTACTGCATCTACACTGCTGCATTTGGAAGGAAAGCCAAGTAGTAAGAGAATTAAGTGTATAGCAAAGCTATAATGGTGGTTCCTATTTAAACAATTAAGACCAATAAATAGTTTACTAGGATGATGAGCCCTATCTATACTATGTCACTCATGTAAGAGTTGGGAATTAATCAAGAACAAAACAGTGCAAGAAGCCAGAATCAGGGGCAGAGCCTATGGCTCAAAGGAGTAAGGTGCCAGCTCCATATGCCGGAGGTGGCAGGTTCAAATCTAGCCCCTGCCAAAAACTGCAAAAAAAAAGAAAAAAAAGAAAGAAAGAAAGAAGCCAGAATCATTGACACACTAAGCAAACATCAGGGAACACCAAACTCTCTTGGCTATTAACAATAAGTTTCTGTACAGTGTGTTTCTAAAGGTTTAGACAGACAGTAAGACACTGATTTTCAGATAACTTGCTACTGTTTCTATCAGAAGCTCCCTGTTCCCTCTTAGGCTAATGCATACGGCCTCAGCATCAAATGTCATTTATTGTTGGTGCCTCTGTCCAGGGAGCAAAGATAAAAATATGGGAGTAATCCAATATATGACCAAAGTCAGTAAATTCTGCTACCTTAAATATCTCTTACATTTCTTCATTCTTATCAAATTACATTGACCTGATTCATATCCTTGTCATCACTACCTAGACTTTTTGCGACTGCCCTCCATTTACTTCTGCTCCTCCTATCTTCGCTATTTTCTCTTATATTCATTTTCAATAAAACTACCAATACTCTTATTCCTATTTGCAAGTTTTCCCATCAATTATCTACCTAAAAGCTTCAATGTATCCCCACTAACCTGAAGATAAAGTCCAAATTCTAAACATTTCATAAGATGCCTCCATTTTCTGGCCTTGGTCTGTCAGTTTAGCTACTTTATTACATGAGTTATTAAAATCGACTATCCTTGTTGTTTTACAACTGATTAGCAGTTACTGTTTGCACTGTTAAAATGTTTATCTCCCTTTTATTACTTAGGAAAACTCTTATTCATCCTTAAGAACCCCAAAACATAAATAACCTCATCATTAAAAACAATTTTTTTCTTTCCCTTCAAATTAAATCATTCTCTTCTTAAAAATCTGTAACTACATGTTACCTTTGTGTAGTTCAATCACTTATTATACTCTAATGACAAATTAGTTCCTTAAAATGTTTCCATATTTGTATTCACAACATCTAATAACGTGCTTGACATTTAATAAATACTAAATGCTAGAATTGATAATGGGATTAAATGAAATTGACTAGTGTCAAGAATGTTAATGAATATTAGAGTTTCTTGAATTGACAGTACAAATTCATGCTGCATTTTCATAATCTGCTAAACTTGATCATCAAGTTTCAGATAGACTTCCCTCAGTGAAGAAAATATCTACTGATAGAAATAACAAAAAAATTCAGAAGCCTATATAGGAGACTGAGTAGTCTAGTGATTCTATTCTTAACCCAAAGACATGCTAAGATTTTATTTGGAGGGAGAAGACTGATTTCCTAGCTTAAGTCAAATGAGGCATTGAACAAATGCCAAAGACTTAGATTCTTCACTGTCACACCAATAAAGTTACCATCCTTCCACCTCCCTTAGGACAAATCCAAGAAAGCCTGCTGTGGACCTCAAAGAAAACAGTGACTATTAAGTTTACACATCTCTTTAAACTTCCAAACTGTGTACCAAGAGTATATGCCCAGTGTTTAAATAAACATGCAAAGAGATATATTTTTCCTCAATCATAGTTTTAGTTTTTGAAAGCATCATTGTTTTTCAATCTAGAATTTAGGCACAATGTCATATGTCTGAAATATGTTTAAATATAAACATCTTCTTATGAAGACTAAGGTTAAAAAGCCCGAGATTGCAGTATATTAGCAAAACATTTTTTGTAAAATTAAAAGGATACATTCATGCCACTGCATCTTAAACTTCTAAGACTTCAGAGGGAAAAGAGCAAAATATGGCAAAATGCAAAATACATATAAAGTATTTATTCTAGCTCTGTATGAGTGAAGGTTACCAGTCTGTTGTACATAGTTTAAGATTAAAATAAGAAAAGCAATGAAAGGAGAAAATGTTTCAACTGAAACAACAAGCTATGTGTTATGCTGGGTGAATTCCTTGGCAAAAACTACTATGATTATCTCAACTGGATAAGACAGGCTATCTCAATGCTGTTCTGATTGGTTTTGTGCTCTACGGCAATGAAAATTTTTGAAAGCATAGAAACACTTGAGTTTCAGGAGTCTTCTTAAAGTGCATATTCCTGGCCCTTGTTTCAAAAGAGTCTTAAGTTAATATAGTTTGGAACCAGGAATCTGCATTTTATGATCTCAGAGATTCTGATGCGTTAATTCCTCACACAACACTTTAACAAACACTGTTTTAAGTAGGGAGGGGTTAGCACAGAATACACCTAGTTTATTATTGTCTTATGCAATTATTCATAGAATCCCTTCCCTTTATTTCTCAAAATTTTATGATCTAGAGATAACCTATATGATATATATGTCCTATTAGTCTTAGGACATAAGGGCATTTTGGAGTTAGTCATAGGTTTAAAGATTCCATAGAGTTAAGACTTTCAGAGAAGGAGTTGATGATTTGGAACACTTGTTTCATGTACTCCTGCAACTCTCTTTTTCTGTTATCTTGATATGAATACTTAAAGTGAACTTGGACTTCATATTTTAAAGAGATGCGAGCCATATAGTTTAAAGGACACTGGACTCTGAATCACCAGTTGTAGGAGATCATCTGATCACAAACACACCCCCATCCTATGTTATGAGAAGGAAGAATAGATTTTATTGTTTTAAACTGCTATTTTAGTATTTATTTGTTGCCCATATATTATTTTAATTAACATATAGACATGTGGAAATTTTTCCTTAAGGATCTTGAATAGGCATAGCCACCATGAAAATAAGGTTTCTTAACTTTGAATCTTATGGAAAGAAGGGTTTGGTATATAACAGTTTTCAAGTGGCCTTGGACTAACACAGCTCTTCCCCCTTTTTTGCTAGTAGTTCTGAAGAATTGCTGTAAAATATTGCTGGAGATGCAAGATTTGGAGATAGGGAGGAACAGCTCAAAATAGCGTGGGCCTTCTTCCTGTACCTCCTAAGGAATGTAACATCTTGAGTTAGGGAGGAATTTCCCTAGGACATCCTAGTCTTTGTTCCTATCACCTCTAGAAGCAGGATGTCCTTCAAAGTGCTGCCATGTGTCCCGTGATCCCTGAGGTATATAACCAGCAATGGGCTGCCTTTCAGGATCCTTCAGCCACAGTGCAAAGTTGTGAACTTAAGAGTCGAGACTCCATCCTCCTTGGGCAGCTTTCTTGAAGCTGGCAGGACCAGCTTACAATGAATCCAAGACTTCTTCTGTCCCTTGCTTCCTATCTGTAAGTAGTAAACCTTTTTCCACACTTGTTGTGTTCCTATCACTCAACTTGCACAAACAGGTAACCAGTTCATGGTGGACCCAACCAGTAGCCCAAGATGCAGTGGGAGTAAATATATGGAATCCAGTTTCTGGTAGGTGATATAATGATGATTTTTGCCATTCCCCATACATTGGGAGTCCTCTCTTAAGATTGGTATTATAATTAGGGAGCCTGCTTTGTACTTAGATTCTCAAATATTTCCCTCAGAGAAAGTTATCCTAAGAGAATTTGTCAGACCATTTCCAGAATCCTTCAAGTTATTCCAGTTAATGGTTTGTCTGGAGAAAAAAAAATAATTTCCTACTGGTAACCCTAAGACAAGCAAATCTATTGAAATATTTTTACTAAAATCTGTATTGATGTAATGAATGCGTGCTAAAAATTCAACTACTCTTACATAAAGGATGCCCTTTTTATATTTAGGACATCAAAAATGGCCACTGTACTCAAAATTTGAGAACCACTGAAACACTGAGATCTTTAGGATATACTTTATGCTTCAATGTTGTATGGTCATATTCTTTCTGTAATTTTTAAAATTTATTTTTTAATTGAAAAATATTAACTATACATATTTGTGGGGATGTTTTGTTGTATTTATGCACATAATAGAATGATCTAATCAAGCTGATTAGCATATCTGTCACCTCACATACTTACCAAGCTTTGTGCAATATATCTCAAAAACTTAGTTCTCTTGTCTATCTGAAACTTTATAGCCTTTGCCCAACATCTCTCCATTGCTCCCCACTCCCAACCCCAGACACTGGTAACCACCATTCTACTCTCTTCTTCTATGAGTACAATTTTTTTTTGAGATTTCATATAAAGGGATTTTCATGTAGTGTTTGTCTTTCTGTGCCTATACTATTTCACTTAGCAAGATGTCTTCCAGTTCCACCCATACTGTCACAAATGACAGCATTTCCTTCTTCTTTAAGGAAGTATCCCATTGTGTATATATACCATATTCTTTGTCCATTCATCCACTGATGGACACGTAAGTTGATTCCATGTGTTGATTATTATCAACAATGATGCCATGAACATAGGAGTGCAGATATCCAAGCCAAGGATGTCAACTCACCACTTCTATTTAACATAGCACTGAAAGTGCTAGCCAAGGCAATTAAGCAAATAGAAGAAATAAAAGATATCCAAATAGGAAAGGAAAACATAAAATTGTCTCTATTTGCTGATGATATGATCTTACATATAGAAAACCCTACTTTACTACTACTTTACTAAGAAGGATGTGTTTCAACTCCATCCAGGTAAACATAAGAGATGTAAAGTCTTCATCTTCCCTTATGTCTAAATAGTACTCTGTGGTATACATATGCCACAGTTTGTTAATTTGTTTCTGGGTTGATGGGCATTTGGGCTGCTTCCATGACTTGGCAGTTACGAACTGAGCTGCAGTAAACATTCTGGTGCAAATCTCTTTGTGGTAAAATGATTTTTGTTCTCCTGGGTAGATACCTAGTAATGGGATTGCAGGAAGGTCAACTTTTAGTTCTTTGAGAATTCTCCTTTCAATGGTCAGTCTTAACAGCACCTTTTTTCTCCTTTGCTCAGCCAATAGAGCCCCTTGGGGATGGATAGCCAAGGAGCCATTTGGCTCAGCTGAATACAGTTTGAAATGATAACAGTAATAGTAGCTAATGAAGGAATTACCAGGTACTAAGTATTACTTTAAGCACCTAACATAGGTTAACATATTCAGTCTTTTCAAGAACTGCATGAGGAAAGTATATTACTTTATACAGGAGAAAATCACACAAGTAGCAAATGTCAGCAGTAAGATTCAAATCTCATTGGTCCTTTGTCTCCAGAGTCAGTGTTCTTGACCATAAGAAGATACTACTTCTTCATTTTGAATATTATTTGTCTAATGTAAACACATGCGACCTTAGGGGAAAACAAGGCCATTAGAGGTTCAGTGACTTTGGCAGAGTCACAGAGCATTATGGTAGCAGAGTTAAACCTAAAACTTAATTTCTTAACTCACACTTCAGTATTGTGTAGTATGAACCACCATGCAATTGAAATATGAGCATTGGCGGTCTACTTTCTTTAGATTTGTTATTTCTTATTTTATTAAATAAAAGGTATTTATTTTCTCATCTTCAACTTCTTTCTTTCTGAGACTTTTTTCTTCTAAGTGCTTTGAGTTAATTTTTCCTTTACATTTACCCCATCAAAGCAACATTGCTTTCCAAATTACCCTTTAAATATGTGCTTGTGCCTCTTTAATAATGTACACTTATGTCGAATACTTTATTGAAAGGGAAAAGGTAGAAATACATCAAAGAGTAGTGTTGAAAGTAAACAGTAAATAATGAATGAAAGAATAAAGTAACTACCCAACATAATGCCATTTGCAAGTGCCTGAAAATTATTCCAAGTCTAAGGACAAAGCTATCCTTTCACTTAGAGAAAGTAAAGTATATTTTCTTTCCTAGAGTACCTTCATAAATATTCCTGACTGGACACTTTAAAGACATTATAATAGCCCTAATGAGGGGCCATTATAAACACATAGTCCATATAGTCATTAATAGTTCTTTCTCTGGCCTTCCTATATGTATGCCTGTGTATGTATGTGTTTTCCCATAATAATTTCGTTAGCACCAAGGCACACACACACACACACTCACACACACACACACACACACACAGAGTGTGAGCAACCCTTTGCTTAGTATTCAATTTGTAGCTAATAGTAGTAAAAGAGATAGAAAGATTTCTAATATAATAAATATATCTTCAATGTTTGCATACTTTAAATAAAACCATAAACATTTCATGAAACTGTGATTATTATCCCATTTTTATGGGATCTTGAGGTTTCAGTTTTGATTTTATAGAGATTTATTTTTATGTCTTGCTTGATCACATCATTACCAAACTCTTTATAACATTAAAAGTGTAATGTGCCCTAAATATAACTTGGTAATCTTTTCATTGTTACTCCTGATAAGGTAATTTGTAGAAAAATATATTATCTTACAATATTTTATAGCTGTACAGAAACTATGGGATCCTCGAACATGAAATTTTGAAATTTTGTCTTTTGGTATACACAGAGGATTAATTCCAAGGACCCCCCCACCCGACAGATGCCAAAATCCATGGACACACAAGTCCCTTATATAAAATGGTGCAATATTTTCATTTAATTATGCACATACTCTCACATATTTTAAATCATCTCTAAATTACTTATAGTACCTAATGAAATGTAACTGCTATGTAAATAATTGCACCATATTTTTAATATTTGTATTATTTCTATTGTGATATTGTTACTTTATTGGCTTGAGTTTTTTTTTTTTTTAAAACTTTTCTGATTTGCTGATGGTTGAATCTACAAATGTGGAGCCCAAGGATATGGAGGGCTGCCTGCATTATGGAGGGTTTGTGATATGTAATACTGTCTGTGAGAATTAACAAAATAGAGCAGAGTGTAAGTGGCAACCCTAACTGAAAGTACCACATAGCACTTTAAGCCCTGCACATATGAAAAACAAACCAATATGGACGAGGAAATCAATCAGTTTAAGACATCCCCCCCAAATAAATATAAGTAAATACAGATGTGTGTTTGGCAAACAGCTGGGGAAAATTTGGTCCTTGAAAAACGCACATTGGCTACTAAATAGCTCCTCAACACATTGACACAGTGTAATTTCTGAATAATCCACTGTATTTTTTTATATCTCAATTAAATCCTAATCATACATTTGATACAAAATAGCTGTGCATGGCCAGACGGGTGGCTCATGCCTGTAATCCTTGCTCTCAGGGAAGCCAAGGCGGGTGGATTGCTTGAGCTCTTGGATTGGAGACCAGCCTGAGCAAAATGAGGCCCTGTATCTACTACAAGTAGAAAAAGGAAATTTAAAAAATTAGCCAGGCATTGTGGTGGGTGCCTTTAGTCCCAGATACTCGGGAGACTGAGGCAGGAGAACCCCTTGAATCCAGGAGTTTGAGATTGCTGATACTTAGGCTGATGCCATGGCACTGTAGCCTAGGCAACAGAGGGAGACCCTGTCTTGGCCGGGGGGTGGGGGGCGAAGCTGTGCATAGGGAATAGCTGAAGAAACGTTTTTCACTTTACATTTTAACAGAAAAGGGCAATGGTATTTCTGATAGATAGACTGAGTCTATGCAAAAGGCCTAGACATTTGAAGAAGGAGAAACTGCTGCCATCTCATTGGACAGGAAACAGTCCTAAAGCATCATATATGGTGTCTTCTTCCCCTTACGATGATAAAGATACAGTTCACTTTACTAACGAAAAGAGAATAGTAATGGCCTCTAAATATGAGAAAAGGGGAAAGAATCACCCCTTTGTTAATAATAATTAACATTAATTATTGTTAACTCTTCTCAAAATACACATTTTAAAACACCATGTTGTATACCATAAATGTGTGCAATTTTGTTTTTCAATTAAAAAAGAAATTCTGGTGCAAGAAGAACTGTGAAAAACAGTAAAAACTTCTAACTCGATTGACCTAACAGAAAATATCTTTTTTATAAAATTATTCAATAGATTAATTCAATTTATGTTTTTTTTTTCTTTTTGTGACAGAGTCTCATTTCGTCACCTTTGGTAGAGTGATGTGGCATCATTGCTCTCAGTAATCTGAACCTCAAACTCTTGGACTCAAGCAATCCTCCTGCCTCGGCCGCCCACATAGCTGGGACTACAGGTACATTTGAAAATCTTAATTAAAAGATACAATGTTGATAAAATTATTAATTTTTTTGAAACTCACTGAACTTCATAACTAGCAAGAAGCAGGAAAAAATATAAGTACTTAAGTGGAGTCATCCTTAAAATGTGGTGTGAATGAGGATCACCCAAGGAGCTTTAAAAATCCTGTTATCAGGCCGTATCCCCCAGACCAATTAAATCAAAAACTCTCACAGCCAGGCGTTGTGGCGGGCACCTGTAGTCCCAGATACTCAGGAGGCTAAGGCAAGAGAATTGCCTAAGCCCAGGAGTTGGACGTTGCTGTGAGCTGTGTGATGCCACGGCACTCTACCAAGGATGATAAAGTGAGACTCTCTCTCTCAAAAAAAAAAAAAAACTCTTTCAGCAAGACCTGGGCATTAGAATGTTTTAAACCTTCCTTGATAATTCCAAGGTTCAGCTGAGAACTACTCATTGAGTATACTCAATAGGTTTCTTTTTGTGATATTCTGAAACAGTTTGAAGAAAGAGATTGTGTTTTGCAATCAGGTCAAACTGAATAAGGTTTCTTAATCATTTCCCCTAAAGCCTACTTGTTCCCTTTCTAATCTTTTAAGTAGGATGATGATATATACCCCATTAGGTAAGACTTAAATTAAGATTGAGGTACACAATATTTGAAACATTGAGTTATTAAGAAATGTAATTATTGGGGCGGTGCCTGCAGGTCAGTGGGTAGGGTGCTGGCCCCATGTACTGAGAGTGGTGAGTTCGAGCCCAGTCCCAGCCAATCTGCAACAAGAAAATAGCCAGGCTTTGTGGTGGGTGCCTGTGGTCCCAGCTACTCATGAGGCTGAGGCAAAGAATCGCCTAAGCTCAGGTGTTGGAGGTTGCTGTGAGCTGTGACACCATAGCACTCTACCAAGGGCAATAAAGTGAGACTCTGATTCTACAAAAAAAAAAAAAAGTCATTATTTTTCTTCTTTCCATACATTTATACTTCCACCTATGACACTATATCCATTCTATATGTCCCTAATTTGTTTTCTTTCCTCTTCTTTTCCTCTTATTTCTCCTTTATTTCACTTAAGACCTTCCACAGAAGCATTATAATACTTGCTTTCTCAATTATGTTCTGTTTTTGTTTGTTTTACGCTTCTCTCTTTGCTTAAATTCAGTATCACTGCTGGAACTTCAATAACTTGTTTTTAGGTATTCTGTGACAATTTAACCTCAAATTAATGTCAATTGTACCGCCACAGCTCACATTTTCCTTCCTCCAGCCTTAATGACAGCCAATACCAAAAGAACACATACATCATTGCCAATATATTCTTTGGCCACTGGATGGTGCTCAGAGTACACGTTAGATTTTCCGCATTTAAGTGAGACATCCTTCTAAAAATAGCCAAAATTTATCTGAAAACCATAGAACATGTAACTTTTCAGAAGGGGGTCTATGGGTTGGGAAGGACTGTTAATTTAAGGGAATTTAATACCTGAGTGCGGTATTAGCTATTATGCTTGAGATTTAGTACCTTACCACCCAGCATGTTGAAGAGATACACATAGGTCCCACATCTCACACATACAAATAGAACTGACTTAGTGGTAATAGACACATAGGTAAGTGCTGCATCTTTAGGGTTTTGGTTCTCCTAGGATAACATATATAGATTTGGGAGTAAAATGGCTAAATTAAAAAGTAATTGACTAATTTACTACTGCTATTTAATTTAGTCTATTTAATAGTGCTATGCAGAATCCATACTTCTGCTCAAAGGAGACTGGGATGCCTTTTCAGTTAAGATTAAAAAATGGAACTGTGTTTTCAACGAATTTTTTTCCAAGACAAGTAAATAAAAATCAATGATTAAGAAAGAGACTGAACAGAATGGTATCAATCAGAGCATGCGTGGATAGCTGAAGTGAATTAGAAAGGTCACTGGAAAAATATGTCCTGGGCAATATTTCTTTGTTTGATGTTTGAATTTTAAGCAGTTCAAAAATCAATGAAAAATACTGACAATTTTAATTCCTTTAAGAAAGAAGCTACAATTGCAGCATGAAGAATGTTAAAACAGGGCGGTGCCTGTGGCTCAGTGAGTAGGCAGCCGGCCCCATATACCAAGGGTGGTGGGCTCAAACCTGGCCCCAGCCAAAACTGCAACAAAAAACAGCTGGGCATTATGGTGGGCGCCTATAGTTCCAGCTACTCAGGAGGCTGAGGCAAGAGAATTGCCTAAGCCCAAGAGCTGGAGATTGCTGTGAGCTGTGATGCCACAGCACTCTACTGAGGGTGACAAAGTGAGACTGTCTCTAAAAAAGAAAAGAAATGTTAAAACAGATCACTGCATAATACATGGAAGCAAATCAGAAGCAGCAGAACATATGCTGGATTATAAAGGAAATAATATAGTAACTATACTTGATAATCTTACAAACTTGTAAGGTGAACACACAGAATTTAATATCTGCTGCTACTGTATAAAATACCTCCCTTCTTAATTCATGTATATTCATTGATCCCTTAATATAAATCAAGCACTAAATTATGCATTTGAAATATGGCCATAAAAAAAGACAGTGTATGGGTGGATGAAAAGCTTCTCTTTTTTCTGAAGTTTCACTGAAATCATTGACAGTAGTCAGATGAATCTGAGAAGAGGCATACACATCTATTAATGTGCATTTGAACAGAAGAGTTCTGCCAACATGGACCTCAAAGAAAGGCCAATGGGTTGAGGCTTCAATATTCTCTTTAATAGGGAAGAGGGAGAGCTATAGGCACGATGGGAGTCATAAATGATATTTATGGGAACTGAATGGAGCCAAAAGGCAGACATTATCTTATAAACATCTCTTAGAAAACTGAGGGAATTGGCAAGTTACCTGATGGTAAGGGGTTGAAATTCACTGTGAACAAATATTGTCTAGTTATGCAGAAGTTTCTCGGGAAATCTCTGGGAGTTGTCCCAAAAAAAAAACAAATGAAAAGTTTGTATGAGTGTGATGATGACTTTTAGACTCATGCTTCTTGATATAAACTAACCGATCTTTCAGCTTTATCTTACACTAATCCCTTAAATTATCCATACACTCTTCAGAAGTAGTGAATTGTCAAACTTTCTTTGCATTTTCTTTTATCACTCTTTGTCATACTCATTCTATATCCCCACTTGTTCTTCACTGTTCTTTATTCTTTGTGTCAAAATAACATCTGGCCAGGCACAGGGCCTCACGCCTGTAATCCCAGCACTGTGGGAGCCTGAGGAGGGAG
>CAUYQV010017064.1:0-36809 GCA_963574575.1 Galagoides demidoff | reverse complement strand
CCCTCTTGCTTTCTGTACCCCATAAAAACTTTCTCCACCCTGGGATGGAGGCTCTACCTTGGTGTGTGCACCAGGAGAGACCAAACCCGGGTTTGAATAAACCTCACCTCTTGCCTTTTACACCAGAGTTTGTCTCGGATTTGTCTGGTGGGGATATTTGGGAGTATTTTTCGGGCACAACAGGACACCATTGGGGGAGCAGGGCCTGACAACAATGCAAACTTTGATAAGCAGTTCTCGATAATCAGTTCTCCACAATTATTCGTTATTATTAAAGTTTAACATTATAAAATTAACAAAAATAATATAAAACGCATATCCTGGCAAAATAGCCACATGGCAGCCCAAAACTGTATATTCGCTTCCCGTTCTCCCATGTTCCCCAGCTTGTCGTGCACTCTTTCCAAAAATTGGGTTTTTTTTTAAAACGCGCAGGATGCAGGACAAATTGTTAAAAATCAGAAAGTCTGGTCACCTTACTCTGGGGGGGGAGGGGGCTACTTGTTTGTTCCAGACAGTTTAGCTCCTTCTGAGCTAATTGTCCTTGCCTAGAAGCAAGGGAGGGAGCCAGGCTCCTTCTGATACCTTGCCCAGGAGGGGAGTAGGGAGTTTACGTTAGCCTTTTCATTTCCAAATGAAGTTACATTAACCTCTTCATTCCCAAATGGAGTTACATTAACCTTTTCAGCAGCTGAAAACTGTATATTCCCTTCCCATTCTCTCCCTGTTCCCTAGCTTGTCATGGATTCTTTCCAAAAATCAGGACTTTTTAAAAATATCACAGGACATGGGACAAATTGTTAAAAATCAGGACTGTCCCGCCAAAAGCAGGACATCTGGTCACCTTACTCCAGTCCCACAGATCTTATTGACCAGCTCCTAAAATAGTCTGCTCTTGTCCTATGGTCTCTTTTTGCACAAGGCTCTTCTCTCGGCCTTTGATGCTCTTTTCCTGGTTGTTCACTTGCCTCATTTCCTTACTTGATTTGTGTGGAGAGTCCTATGGAGGTGTTCTGGTCAACAGCATAGCCACAGTCTCAGCCAACAGCCAGCATTAACCAGTGAACATGAGCATAGATGCTTCCAGATGATTCTGGCCTTTACTTCTTAGCTGATCCAAACATTGTGGAGTAAAGAGTGTGTCTTCTCCAAATTCTGACTCACTTAATTCTTCTCTAATAATACCTCCTTAGAGGATATTCCTGACTACCTTTGTCTAAAATAGTGTGCCTTTGTAAAGATATAGGGACTTGCTATGTTGCCCTGGCCTGGACTTGAATTCTTAGGCTCAGGCACTCTTCCCACAGTCTCCCAAGGAGCTGGGACCATAGGGACATGCCACTGTGCCTGGCTGAAAGGATATTCCTCATAATTTTCTATCCTCTTCTTTGTTTTTCACTTCATAGCACTAGTCTGATAGTACATATTTGTTAGTTAGTTTTCATTGCATGCCTCCTACAATGGAATGTAAACTTCATAATGATAGGAACATCAGCATTTCAAAAAGTGCCATACACAGATTAGGTAGGTATCAGTGCAGTAAGTATTTGGGGAATGAACACACACTTAACAATTATGCTACTAGTCCCTTTTTCCAGAGCTACTGTTCAGCAATCTTAGTGCTGTTTGCCCTTGAACCTGGACGGTGCCTCAGTATCCTTCACAGCATGATCACATATTACTGATCTGAGTCAGCAGATGAGATGAAACTCATTTTCCAGACCTGGTCTTGAGCATTAATTTTGGTATGTTCATTTATTGTCTTACTATTATCATTTGGTTTGCAACCAGATACCAGTTGCACTCTGAGGCCAAAGACTGAGAGAGGCTCATACTGTTTTTGCTACATGGAAGTTCAAAAAGTCCTAGATGAACTGAAATGATTAATAATAATTTTTAGATCAAGCCTTTCGGCAAGGCAGGAGGAGGGCTGAACTGACATAGGATCACTAGGCTTCCCAAGATAAGAGGCAGGTAATTGGAACCACAGTGGTTGAAGAAATTTCTAGGATGAAAGGAAATGACGTTCCCTCCTGGCAAAATAGAGTAGATGAGAAAGTCGGTTCTGATGCCAGAGATCTTGGGTCATAGAACATTTGATATGAACCTCTGTGAGATCTGAAAACTGGATGTTCTCTACCTGTTCCACTCCAAAACACCTAGTCCTTCATTTTCATCATCTGTTTGCATATGGTATGATGTTGGTCAAATAGAATTTCTTTCTTTCTTTTTTTTTTTATTAAATGATAGCTGTGTACATTAATGCAATCATGGGGTACAGTGCGGTGTTTTCATATACAATTTGAAATATTTTCATCAAACTGGTTAACTGGTCAAATAGAATTTCTATAGGGCAAGGCCTGGATTCAGGGGTCAGGCTTGGAGTGAAGGAGGGGATGGGATGGGAAAGCAACAACTATTATGCATTCTCCAGACTTAAAGAACGAGGGAACCCTGTTATCAGGTGGTTTGTTTCAGGAGGAATGAGATTGGAAATTATCTTCTACCTGTAGAAGGGTAGATCTTCCAGGGTAGATTTTGGGTCAAGACACTCTTAATGGAAGCAAGGACAGCATCTTTACATGGCTGTCATCTGAGGGCCTTGCTCATACTGAGTGTTTTGAAGACAGAGGAGAGAGATCCTGATTGGTCATGAATGCAATTATTTCTGCTGAAGCAGAATGCATAAAGGACATGTGTAGCTGAGAAGAACAATCCCCCTGAAACTGAGAGTTTTTGGAAGGAGCTAGTTGCAACAAAGATTAGCATCATACCTAAAGGCATTGTTCACTCTTGTTTCCAAGGCATCCATCATTCAGAAACACTCCAAACCGTGAAAAAAAGAAAAAAATACTCACCAGGATGAATTCGGATATTTAGTCTCTCTGCCTTCCTTCAGCAAGTTGCAAGAAAATCTATGGATCAATAAAACCATTCCATTCCCTACATAATTATGTGAACAAAACCAGAAAAATGATCTAAGGAAAGATGCTGCCCCCTGTGGTGGCTGGCAGGGTTGGTTAGGATTTGGACAGTTGGAGGAATGCTCCGCTAATTAAAACTGGGAGTCAGGTCTCGATCCAGTACCTGGGCTTTTTAAAATGAAATGAAATTAATTAATTATTTTTAGGTCATATGATAGGTGAAATGAAAATCAGGCAGTATACCCTATGGGAATCACACCATTGGTGTTTAAACCAAAAATTTAAAAGTCTAACTCAAATCTTTAGTTTTTGATTAGTTTCTCCTGGACTTAATTATTTCTGGGCAGGCATAGTGGGGTGGGGCAGATGATGAGGGAGCATCTGACTTACCATCCTGATCCTTTTTCAGAAAGAATTTACTGAGGCTCTATCAAATATTGTGTGGCAGAGATTTGTCTAGGTTCAAGAAAATCATTATGAAGTTTGATTTCACAAATTCAGTGATGCCCTTTCAAATAAGTCTTGTGTACATTCTGGGGGAGGAAAAATGTTTGAGGTTATAGAACTTTGAAAAATTAATTAAAATGCATGTTTTCATGTTCTGCAAATTGATCTGAGGTGTTTTCATTGACACAGCAGCAAAAAAAAAAAAAAAAAAGGTATTTTTCTTCTATTCATACTTCCTCATCTGCGCACGGAACTTTGATCAGTGTGCCCCATAGTACAGTCCAGGTTGTTTTCCTGAACTTCAAAAGGGAGACCTGTGGGCAGATGAGTCTTGCTCCTTCTAAGTGTCCTTACATTCTTTGGACATTTCTGGATGCTCCTCCCCAGCTTCCCTGGTCTTGCATCTGTGGTGGGGTCGGGGGGCACTTTCCCCACCAACTCCCCAGCCTGAAATCCCCGCATTTACGTTATCCCCTCCTGCTCCACTGCCAGAGCACACAGTGCAGGAATATAAAAGGCAACTCAGAGCATCCCTGGAGACCAGGCTGAGTTGACTTCCTGAAGCTGCTCCCTGGCTTGGCTTCCTTGCCGGCATGCCCCTTCCTTCCTTCTCCTTCTCATCTAAGGGCACTTCCTAATCAGTCACCAGCTTGTGAATCCTCATCTCAGAGTCTTCCCCAGGAAACCTTATCCTCCCTGTAAGATGATGTTGTGGGAACTAGGGGAGAGGAGCACATGCCAAGTCCTTACAGTGCTTGGCCACAGAATATTTGCTCAAAAATGTGAACTCTTACAGTTTGCACGCCAGTGTTTTGGACACCAGGAAAGTGAGTGGTGCCAAGCCACGTTTGGAGCATTACGGATCCATTCTGTTGGGCAAGAGACATTTGAATAAAACGTAAACATTTGAATAAAGCGGAAACATTTGAATAAAACTGAAAGAGCACGTGTGAAAGTCCATCTAACTACACCTGCGGCCTCATCCCTGGCTAACTATGCAAATGCCAGCAAAGGATCAGGGTGCAGCCAGCAGCACCGTCATTTGTGGGGAGAGAGCCCACATCCATGTTTTTCCTTCTTTTATTTTTGAAAGGTTGGTAAGTCTCCTTCTCTAAGAGTTGGAAATTTCAGATGTCTGGCTATTTACTGTAACAATTATGTATTTTTAAAGAAATCTCTCAGTGTCAGGTATACAAGGTGAAGGGTTATCTTGGTGATGGTGGCAGCAGGGTCCAAGCGTGTTAGGAGGGGGAAGGCACAGAGACAGAAACCACAGTGCTCTCTCTGCCATCTACTAGGTGGTAATGAAACTAGGAGGGAGGGAGAGTTTTTACATATGAGAGAGAATTTGTCTGGGACTTCTGAGACAGTTTGAACAATGCCCAGAATTTATACTGGCAGGTTACTTTTTTTTTAGATTTCATATGCAAAAGAACAAAATTAGAAAGTAACCTTCAATGCTTGTGTACAAGCTCACAAGGGAATTTTTCCCTCCAGCTTTAATAAGACATAGTTGAAAAAATACAAATTATATGTATTTGGCTGAGCGTGGAGGCTCACATCTCTAGTACTCAGGCAGAGGTGGGAGGATCTCTTGAGCTCAGAAGTTTGAGACCAGTCTGAGCAAAAGTGAGGCCTCTTTTCTACTAAAAATATAAGAAATTAGCTAGGTATTGTGACAGGCACCTGTAGTCCCAGCTACTTGGGAAGTTGAGCCAGGAGGATTGCTTGAACCCAAGAGTTTGAGGCTGCTGTGAGCTAGGCTGAGTCCATGGCACTCTAGCCTGGTCAACAGAGTAAGACTCTGTCTCAAAAAATACATTATATATATTTATGGTATATAACATGACATTTTGATAGCTGAATACATTGTGAAATTAGATTAAGCCAGCAGATTTTTTTTTTAAGGCAGAAAACTAGGAGTTGGACTATTCAAGGGGATCTTCTTTCTTTCTTTCTTTCTTTTTTTTTTTGAGACAAAGTCTCACTATGTTGCCCTCCGTAGACTGCCATGGCGTCATAGCTCACAGCAACGTCAAACTCTTGGGCTCAAGGGATTCTCTTGCCTCAGCCTCCCAAGCAGCTGGGACTATATGCAACTGCCACAAAGCCTGGCTATTTTTTTGTTGCGGCTGTTGTTGTTTGTTTAGCTGACCTGCTGACCTGGGCTGGGTTCGAACCTGCTAGCCTCAGCATATGTGGCTGGCACCGTAACCACTGTGCTACAGGCACCGAGCTGATTCAAGAGGCTCTTAAAAAATCATCTTGCCTTCTTGCCTTTTCTGAGATGACACTGAACACCAAAGCCAGATGGAGCAGAATAACTCATTATAACAGCTGACAACTTTCATGATCAGGAAAGCCTCTTTGGAGTCTCTCAGGTGACAGGAACACACCTGATTTCTCTTCTGCTGGTCAGAGGATAGCCAGACTGGGGGCTGGCTCAGAGCCTTTCAGATTCTGTGACTTTTGAATTCTGTCAAGTCCTACTTAGCCTTAGTGCTGGGGTAGGGAAGAATTTCCATCATCGAGTTCAACGTCCCAACAAACATCCGTCACCTCAGAAGGCCTGATCAGTACATCTGGAGTGGGATCTGGAATCTCTTTTTTGGATCTGGACCCCAGGTCATGTACAAGTAGGGTGACTGCAGGACTAAGGAGTGGGCATTGACTATTGGTTCTATCACCCGTAGAATGGGAGAGGACAATGTGGCAGATGCCATCAACGGGACACTAGGCAGCCCCTGGAAGCAATGGACAGGGCACACATACAGGAACGTGGCTAGATTTCCATGATGTGTGGAGTAGGAAAAGCAGATTGCAGAATGGAATTTGTTCCGAGACACCATTTGTGCAAAGATTGCACTCATGAGACAACACTGTATTAGGAGATACCCACATGTAAAGACATAGCTGGAACACACCTTCACTGGAAATCCACGTCACTACAATGTCCGATGGAAACAGTGAGCAGTGCGTGAGGTGCTTCACGTCGGCTACTGCTGTTCACAATCCTTTCATGTCTATGGATGTGCAACTTCAGGATTTTTGGTTTCTACCCAAGAGTCATCTATTCATAAATTATTTCCATATTTCATAAAGTCTGTAAATATCTAATGAGCATTTTAACTCAGTAAAAATCCATGCATCTACATAGCTTAAGTAAAAAAAAATGCAATTTAGAGGCATGGTCAGCACAGGGTGGAGGGTGGGAATTTTCAAATACAGCCAAAGGGAATGATATTGCTCTACAGAAGCACTGCTCTTACAGGTCACCAGTGATGCCACACCAGTATCTTTACTTCTCAGTCTAAACCTTTCAAGTTGCATAGACCACTTGCTTCTTAATTGGAAATTCAAGAGAAAAAAAGGCTTCACCATAAACTGAATGAAGCTGTGAGATATGTCGCAATCTCATAAATTAGCACTCTGAAAGAAAGAGTACTTAAGTCAACCCGTGGCTTTGCTCAGGTGCCCTTCTCCTTCCTTCCTTCTTTCCCTGCCTCCTGCCTCCTCCTCCCTCCTTCCTTCCTTCCTAATTGCCTTTACTCTTTTTTTTTTGTTATGCTGTTTATTGATTACTTACACACACGTATAAAACAAATGCATTCTCCCTGGTTAACTTTTATCTCTGCAACTTTTATGCACTCATCAGTTTTCCAGAAAAGAGACATTGTGGCCACTTGTGCACCAGTCTCCACCTAGGAATTATGTCTCTATCTATATTTATAGATCTCTATCTGAATTCAAGAAATAGCTAATTCAAGGGCTGGCAAATCTTCAGCTTGCAGATAGGCATTCATTTCAGAAATGCTGCGCTCCCCACACAACTTCCACAAGGAGGATTCACTTTGCTTTTGCCTGTGACCAGCAGAATTCATTCTACTGAGCCCTTCTCAGGGGGATGAAAAATTGTTTTTCAACAGCTGAGAACCACCATGCAATGGAAGCAAGTGTGATAAAAAAAAAAAGTCTTAGAAATGTTGACTTTTGAGTGTTCACGATGAAAATGTTTGAGTTCCCTCTAGAGCAGTAGGATTTGTGGTCCTCAGAATGCCAAAACAGGGGTGTTGAAATCATTGCGGATTTGCAAGGCATCACTCTAGGAGAAAATTAGCCCAAGACTTTCAGCAGAAGTCTCCACTGGTACGCCCACTAAAGGGTGCCACGAATGGGAAGACCTCCCTTTAAAAGGTGGCACGGTGCTGGAAATCTCCTTGTCTTCCTTTCACAGCTCTTTACCAAAGTGGTCAATTCCTTCCTGTGGGAGTTATAGTTACTTGCCACTCACAATAGTTCCCCTAGGATATCTGAAAATGACTCTTCCTCCCTGTGAGGTTGGGTAAACATTACACTATACAGAGTCCTGAAATTGTTCAAGTCTTTCCCAAAGGCTTTCTCAGACCTTCTTCTGAAGAAAAGACTTGTGTATGAGCCCACCAACTCTGACCTTTCACTTAATAGCTGGCAGAATTGTGCAAACCCAGATTATAATAAATCCATTCGGACAGAGTAGTCCATTTCCCAAGGCTGCGGCATGTCTAGTGATGTAGTGTATTGGTCAAAAGCAAAGAGCCAGACACCCCATTTACATGACGGAACTGGAATATCTGCTGATAACACTAAAAACAAAGACAAGTCATTCAAGCTGCTTTGTTACTGGAGCACACACAGACCCACATGACCCAGCATCAAAAAGCTGTTGAACTGCACACATGATCCCGTGGACGTCCTTAAAACAAACCGGGAGGCATTTTATAGCTAAACAATTTTATTGGTTTTTCTTTTTGTGAAATAAAAAACACACAAGAAACCACCATGGTTAAAGGCCATAATCAGCATCAACCAAATGAACCGGCCACTTGGTTATAGCAGCTGACAACAACACCAGTGGATATTATTGCTTATACCCCAAGTTCGTTTACATGTCCATGACATTTTGGCAAGATTACAATCAAATGGGAGCTTTGGTTGTAGAACAATTCAACTATGACTACTCATTGAAAACTCAACCTCTACTGTTTTATAGATGATAGGATACATGCCAAGTCTTCCTGAGTCTTGACATTTACCCTCTCATTCTGTCTCCTTTCTCCTTTCAGTAATGATGTACAACCCTATCGAAAAAAGAAAAACTGAAGGTGGATGCATTTACAGCTGTTCCTACGCCACTGCCTCCTCGATTGTCATGAGAGGGTGATGCATTTCTAGGCCTCTTCAAAGCTCTGGTATCTAGCGTGTTTCCACTGCCGATGATAAACACACCCATCTGTAATCTAGATAGATTTTTTTCAAATGCATATGGCTGTCAACTTTGGGGTTTGGACTCAACTATCTTTCTTCCATCTTTTCTGAAAAGCTGAACAAACAACAAAAAAGTAAAAAGAAGAAACAGCCCTTAGCATCAGTAGGTTGACCTTCCAACAGAATGAGCCCCATCCCCTGCCACACAACATCCCATGGCAGGTGTGGACGGAGTCGTGGCCTGAAAATGCTCCGTGCGTGCGTGCACGGTCACATTTTACTTTACAGAGAAGCAATGACTGACAGCCTCACCAGAACTCCCCTGCTCTACACTTTCTATTTTAAAACTGAAAATGAAGGGTCAGAACTAACTCACGATAGCACCATTTCCTAGACTCTTGGAATTAGATTCCTTTCTGTGTTGGAGAATGCAGGGACCCGGCCTCCAGCTTTGTGCTTTCACAGGCCCTGCTGAATTTCAGCAGGAGTGGGTGGTCTGCCTTGGCCTACTTCTGCAGCGACACAAAATTTTCCCTGGGAAGAGTTAAAAATAGGGGTCTTACAAAGTGAAGTTGGCCACAGGTGAGAGACCTGAGGAAGCTTCGTTTCTGGTGGTGAGATGTGACAAGCCTGTAGATGGCGGGACGGAGTCCGGGGACTCTTGCCCATCTCAATTCAAGTCAGTGGAGAATTGCATGCAGAGGCATGGCAAGGTCAAGGATACTGAGGGACACAAACCCTAACACAGCAATCCAAACACCGATGCACTAATGGTATCGTATGTATTCAGGTCCACCAGTGAGTTTGCCCTGGTAATGCTGGGATTGAATAAGCCCTTTCGGTGATTATAAAGATTATCCTCTTGGATCTAGACATTTAAACAATAGAATATTTGATATCACTATATTTTACATGGCACATATAACCATATAATTATAGCACTTACACGGCAGATATTGTAAATAACACATTCTTGGAGGTGATTTGGTAACTATACCCATGTTATTTAGCAGAACAAAGATGAAACACTCTCCAACTTGCACTTGGGGGATTTAAGTCCCAATCCTTTCCTTGGCAACAAAAGGATAACCCTCTAGTTATGTAATAATGCTTGGTGGTCATGTGGGCAAAAGGGAATCACAGGGCGACTTTGTGGTCAATTTGTGGCCTGTAAAATAAAGTAATACATAGTATTTTCATTTCAACAAAATACAAGAGACCATATAAAAATATTTTCCAATTTGGAATCAGAAACATGAAAGCTGGATTTTTTTTTTCTTTGTATAAAAAGAAACAAAATAACAGACTAAAGTTTATTAAGCCTCCTAACAAAAAAAATATATATACATATTAGGTTAAGGAATGCAGTGAGAGAGTCAGCTTCCCTTTTTGTCCAGGCTCATGGATGGTGAGCTTGTGCTTTGATCCTAACAAAGATAAATGCACAAAAGTGGAGGAAGGTCAGTGCCTGAAACCTGAACTACATCGTATCTCTAAGAAGACTAATTTTATAGTAGTGCTTTTAAAAGTGGTGTTATCAGATTACTGATTTTTTTTTTCCCCTCTTCCTCTTCAGGCGACTGCTGGAGATGAATTCCAAAAGCACCACTTTCGTCTCGAGTGATGTTTTTTTAGTGCAATATCTTCCTTCTCTCGTTCCCTTTTCACACGCTGGTAGTGGTCTTCCTCCTTTAGGTACCACACAGGAGGCCAGCGGTGCCGCTCAAAGTATTCCTGGTTGTCTGCGGAAGGAAAGACGCAGAGGATAATACCTGCTGTCACTACCTATCTCCATGTGCAAGGCCTGGAGCTTCATGCTGCTCAAGGAGCCTCTCAACACCTCCATGGATTGTGATTACACATGGTGACACTAAAGGGTTTTTCTTTTTTTTTTTTTGAGATAGAGTCTCACTATGTTGCCCTGGGTAGAGTGCCCTGGTATGTCATCATAGCTCACAGCAATCTCAAACTCTTGGGCTCAAGCGATCAGCCTGCCTCAGCCTCCTGAGTAGCTGGGATTAAAAGCACCCACCACAAAAGCCAGCTAGTTTTTCTATTTTTAGGAGAGACTGAGTCTCACTATTGATCAGGTTGGTCTCCAACTGCTGAGCTCAGGTAATCCACCACCTCTGCCTCCCAGTGTGACTAGAGGATTCTTTTCTTCCTCTTAAACTTGAGTGTCACCTGGCCAGTAACACTCAAGTTTTAAGAGGAAGAAAGAATCTCTTGCCTCTCTAGTCACTCAGTTGGGCACAGAGAACCTGAGCCCTGGGCCACTTGCCTTCTGAGGCTGAGTCTGCTGCTCTGTCTGCTCCCTAGACAAGGGGGTCCTACTAGCATAGCCCACTCTGCACCCCAGCACCCTGAGCTCTAGCCTCCTGAGTCTCCAGGTGTGAAGGTCTCCAAAGAGAATCTGCAGCCTACAATTCCTGGTATCATATCCCATGACTCTGTGACTGCCAGCCAGTCTCAAGGAATTGTCCATGAGCTGCTTGCTGCCTGTGTTTCCTCCCAGGGACATGGAAGGTGAATGCTTCACCCAGAGCGGGGGGAGAACTGGATGCATGGGGTGAGCTGGGGGGGTGGTTGTGTTCTTCCCATAGTCTCACCTGCAGACTTTGATTTGATTTCCTTGCGGAACTTGGAACAAACACTGTTGTAGTTGGTGCAGATGTGGTGCAGACACCAGGCGGCCAACTGGTGGGCGTTGTGAAACTGCAGAAAAGTAATCACAAAAGGGTGGGTCACACTGAATGTTCTAAAGTGTGGCTACAAAGAAATTGTAAGCCATTATAGGGGTGAAAAGAAATTCAGGCCTGGTATAATTAATTTAGTAGATCTCTTGTTTTGAACTCACTGTTTTGAGTTTGGGCACAGCTCGGAGTCCAGCCAATGTAGTGTTGGGTACACCCCTCCCTTTCCCACTGTGATAGGTGCACCAAAAATACTCGCTATATCAGATCACCAGTTTAAAATATGCCTGGCTCTCTCGCTCTCCCCCATCACCATCACCTGGCCCTCTAGTAATAAATGACTGTGGCCTCTGGAAGGCCCCAGCCAACAGCAGACAGCAGCGATGTCATCTCTGTTTAAAGAAGCCTTGGCAACAGAATACTCCGTGTCACATGTCAGAGCTCAGCTTGCTGGGGCCAAAGATCCGAAAGAGGAGACTGCAGCATGTGTGACCCTGCTATACCTGTCCTTTGGTTACATAAGAAGAGCAGCAGTCTGGGCAGGGTGGGAGGGATCCAAATGCTCCACCCTTCCCTTCTGAGCACTGCTGGGAATGGGGCAGCTGAGGTCACCATAACCAAAGAAGACCTAAGGCTCAACAATCAGCAGTCAACTCCCTGCTCCCACCTAGGTCTGGCAGGCTCTCCTGACCCCTCACCTGTCTGCCTACGCTCATCTCAGACAGCCCTCCTGTTACCTGTTGCTCTTGATATTTCTCTGGTCAAGTGAAACCCCTGGAACCTACTGCGTGGCTCCTCTGCGGCCATATCTCTGTTGCAGAGGCCAACCGAAAAGCCAAAGACTCAGGAAACCACTGGAGAGACTCTGAGAATCGCAACCTCGAATGTCAGAGACGGTTCTAATAGGTGCTTCTTCTAACTTCTTTTCGTTCTTTCTCCCCGCCACCCACCTTCTTTTTTTTTTTTTTCCTTTTAAGACCGTGTCACTCTGTTGCCTGGGCTAGCGTGTGCAGTGATGACATCACAGCTCACTGCAACCTCAAACTCCTAGGTTCAAGTGATTCTCCACCTTAGTTTCCTGAGTAGCTGGGACTACCGGTACCTGCCATCATGACCAGATCTTTTTTTTTTTTTTAAACAATTTTTTTTTTGGTATAGAGGGGGTCTTGCTGTGGCACTCAGGTTGATCTCCAATTCCTGGCCTCAAGTGATCCTGCCACCTTGGCCTCCCAAAGTACTGTGATTACAGCCATCGCACCAGCCTCAGCTCCGCTGGATGTTAGATTTCTCTCTGAAATTTGGGGCCGTGGTATGCCAGATTGGCCTGTACTAGCTCGAGAGAGCCAACTGTGACTCCCTCTTCTGAGTTCAGTGACTTGATGTTTTACAATTGGCTATGGTGGGAGGATCTGCATCACGGAAATTGGAAAATGCAACAGATCAAGGTCCCACCTGTCCCCAAGCTGACTGTTACATACTTGTCAGCACATCACTGGGTTAGGGTCTAGCAAATGAGCTAAGATATGTGAGACTCTATCCTAAACTCTTCCTGCCAAGGGTTGCCGGGGATTAGCAGTACCATAATTGTACTATTTCCCTGCAGAGTGTCTGTGTGGTGGACTAGGGGGGGCACATAAGGTAAGACACACAGAGCAAATAAACAGACAAGCTGCAAATCCCCACCCCTGTGTGAGATTCTGGGTCCTCCCATTTGCTCCAAGGAGAAGTACTTAACTGGAGGAGCATCATTCATAAACTGTCCCCCAGGCCTGTTCTAGAGACTCCAAGTTCCACATGTGGACAGCCAGTTTTGGTGGGGGCTTGCTGATTTCACTGCAATACGTGTCTGTTCTCAGAACCTCTAATTGGATTTTAATAATTTTGTGTTTGTGTCTGTTTCTCTCACTGGCTTAGGATTATCCCAAGGCCAGAGAACCAATTCTCATATGTACATGTCCTCTGCTTGGGGTGGGGCCAGGCACTTGTGGAGAAAGTAACAAATATTTGTTGAAGGTTAAGTCAGAACGTATAGGTTCCTGTGAAGTTCTAGTCTACCTCTCCTGCCTTTTGAACCTGAGCTGTTTCCACAGTTGCAAGGTCCCAAGCACTACCTGCTGTGTGTCACCTCCTCTCCCTTGATGGAGAAATACTGATTTAAACTACCTGGACTAAGACTCAGTAAGCCACTTCTCTAACCTGGAGAGGGAACAAAGAACAGCAAGGCCAGCCTGAAGACAAGACTGAAGAATTGATTCTTAGTTCCCGCAGGGCATAAACTCATTGTTAATCAGTCTAGGCTAGGGACTAGATAATTCCACCAATGCACCCACATCATAAGAGGGTTTCCATTTTTTGGTGCTCTTTCTCGAATGTTCTCTCCCTCTTGATTCTCAAAATAATACGTAAGATGGGAGGGTGTGATGTGCCTTCCCCATTTTTTATGGATGAGGAAATTGAGGCAGAGTGTGGCTCTGTGCTTCAAGGAAGTTATTCAGTGATGGAGCTGAAACTGCATCCTGGACCTTCTCTGGAGGAACAGTGAGAGTGTGCACAGGGATTACGGAATTACAATCTCAATACAACTACTGACTTTAGAAAACTCCAGACGGGCTGCAGTGAGATGGCCTTTAACAGAGAGGCATTACAGGGCTTCATGGAATTCTAGAAACTGTTCCTGGCCAAATACATGTCCAAGAATTCACAGGAGAGACAAAACCTCCCCCTCTCATGCCCTCACTGGTCCTCCGTGTGAAGCTGGTGCCTTAGGGGACAAAGGGACTGGTGTGGGGGAGGGGTCCTTGTTGTTTTTTCAAATGAAGCCCAGCAGGCTGAACAGTGCCCGAAATGTAAAACTCTCAGATCTTCTTGGTAGACACAGGGGGCCTCTGTGACTCAGTGGTGACATCTTTATTTAGACAGATGCAACAGTGGAATGTTTTATCAGCATTAAATGAACTGGTTGAACACACTACAAAGGTGAAAAGCAAACTGTTACGAACCTGGGCCAGTTCCAGATAAGAGAGCACTTCCCCATCGATGCCCACGCCACTCATCGCGGCCTTGGTCAGCTCCTGAACGGCGTGCTGCTCTGGGGAGGAGAGAGGGGACAGGAGGGAGTTAAACCACACCCTGGAGGCCAGGTATCTGGCCTGGAGGGGTTGCTCTGGAACTGCTTCGGACGGAGGAAACACAGAACACAGCTCTGGGCCGCCAGGCACACTGCATCCGGGGTTCTGACCACCTCTCAGGATTCAGAGTCCTAGTCTCCAGCCACCGTGTTGACATCTCTGGGGAGTCTTGTTCGTGCTTCTGAGATAGGCAGAATCCTCCCAACCTGCACTGTGCTGTCCAGGTTGGAAGCCACTGGCCACATGAGACTACTTACACTTAAATGAATTACAATTAAATCAAATTAAAGGTTTAGTTCCTCAGTCATGGGCTCTATTACAGTGGAAAGCAGATGCACAGCGTTTCCATCCCTGCACAGAATTCTCCCAGACAGTGCGGCTCTGGACAGTGCCGCACCTTCCTAGAATCCTCTAGATTCTGGACACGTTTCTGTTTGACAGTTTCTCCACTCACATCGCTCCAATTCTCAATAACCTCTGACAGTGGGGAGACTGAGTGACAGAGGAATAATTCTATTTAGGGCAGTGGTTCTCAACCTGTGGGGCGCGACCCCTTTGTAAAAATACATCCTGCCTATCAGATATTGACATTATGATTCATAACAGTAGCAAAATTACAGTTATGAAGTAGCAACGAAAATTATTTTATGGTTGGGGGCCACCACAACATGAAGAACTGCATTAAAGGGTCTCGGCATCAGGAGGCATCAGAAAGGTTGAGAACCACTGATTTAGGGGGTTAGGTGACTCCATGTGTCTATCTCAGCAGCTGCAGCTGGATGGCGTCTTGTTCAGCCTCTTGGATGCTAACGACTGGGGAGACCCTCAGTCAGAAGTAACCAAAAATCAGTGGGGAGAGCCAGTTCTGTTGGAACGCTCACGCTGGAGGCTTCCAAGCTGAATTTAAACTGTGGTCTGAGGCTGAGCTGTCTCTTGCCTCCGTGTGGGCTGCCACCCGCCTCTGGGATAGACATGTGTGGGTACAGTCTCTGCTCAGCATTTTTAACTTTCTGATGTTGATGTCATCTCCAGCATTGCATTTGTTCTTCTAATTCAGTATATTGTCCAGATCAAGCTTACTTTCTGCTCTGGTTCCAATATGCCTGGTAGTCAGTGTGTCTGATCTGGTCATTATGGTCTCTGAAACTGAATACTAGGCTATGTAATTTTAAGTAACTGCAACATTCTTGACACTCACTTAGCGCTGGCTTGCAAAGCATTGTCACCCCAGAAACTGACTTTTAAACGCTCTACACCAGACAGTATGCAACACAAATCATTAAAGGAATCATTTTAAGAAGATGGATATCAAATAATCATAATAGGAACAACAGCATTTAATAAGGAAACTATAAGTAGAATTCTGGAGTTCACATAAGAGGCTTTATTTGGGTCAATTAAAAAAAAAACAACAACAAACCTTTCATGGAGAAATTAATGCCATTGTTTTCATTGCCAGACCTTAATATTTAAGCAAAAATGGTACTACTCTGAAATTGATCACAAACATTTTTTGACAGATTTGGCTCCACATTACTTTTTTTTTTTTTTTTTGCAGTTTTTGGCTGGGGCTGGGTTTGAACCTGCCACCTCCGGGATATGGGGCCGGCGCCCTACCCCTTTGAGCCACAGGTGCCACCCTCCCCATTACTTTTGATAATTAAAAAAACAAACAAACAAATTTGTCCTGAAAGGGCAAATATTATAAAGCCTATGGCTAGTAAAAGGGATTGGAACTCATATTTCTGAAAACAGCAATTTTGCACTGTAGCCTCTTATAGTTAGTCTTTAAAAAGTCATACACGCACTTGATCTATGGCTTTAGATATATTGGTTAAAAAGTTACAAAAAAAAAAAAAACTAATAGGGATTTTTTTCCCTTCTATCCAATCAGAAAAAAAGTAGGGGAAAGAGAGGACTTTGATTTCCAGGTGGCTGTGTGTAACAGAAACCTGGGGGACAGAGACATCAGTCTTTTTTGTAAAGACATTGCCAGGAAGTCAAGTGCAGACAGGACTGGTTGGTTTATTTCTATGTTCATCCCCATTCGTCAATTATTCAACAGCTATTTACTGAGAACCTAATATGCTCAGGTACTTTTCTACGAACAGGCGAAAGGCCAGTGAATAAAACAGGTGCTTTCTGTCTCTGCTTTTAGGCTTAATAGGAATCAACTAAATACAGCAATAAAAACCCAGGCTGCGAATTAACACACCTTTGGTAAATGAAATGGAAGGTTTAAATTCAAGAAAACGGTATTATATTTAAGTGAATATATTTTATCTAGACTTGTTTCAGCTTACCAACTGAACAAATCTAAAAATGACACATAGCATTTTGTGAAGTTAAGCCAAGTCTCCCTTTTTTCTCTTTCTCCCAAAATGAACCTGACAATGTCAGAACATTTTCTAAAATAGCTTCAAGAAAACCACTTACATAATGCTTACTATGCGCCAGACACTGTTCTAAGGATTTATATATATTTGAGCTCATTTAATCTTCATAACAACTCTATGGTACAATAATATTATCCCCATTTTAAAGGGAGAGAAGGCTGAGACAGAGCTGAGGTTAAGTAAGTAAAGGACAAAGTCACCTCGTCAGTAAAAGGTAGAGCTGGGATTTAAACCGAGACAATCTGGCTCTGTTGTCTATGTTCTTAACTCCTGCGTCTACTGCCTCTTTCTTAAAGATGTGTCTGTGCACATCTTATGGGGATAATACTGACAGGATAGTTTTATTCCTAATTCCGGGGAGCACAAATGATTCAGCAAGCATACAGCGTCTGCCTCAAGGGCAGGGGTCATGAATTACTCATCTTCGTGTGTGCATCACCTAACAGAGCCTACCACAAAGGCCAGCTTAGGAAATACTTGTGGAATGGAATTGGGCTCTCTGACACCATTTGATCTGTTCACATTGTCCTGCATGAGACAGTACTATTTGGGGAGAGAAAAAATAAATTTTTATTCCCCGGAAATCTTATTTTTATTTAAATGTGATTTTGATAAATACTGACAGTCTGATACTGTACAGGCCAGAGTCATCAGCCTTACCTGCAAGTGCAACCAAGTGTGGCAGGCAAAATCTGTTTGCCAAGGCAATCAATTCCAGTGGGTCCAGGTCCAAATTAGGCGACAACTGCTTGGTATAGAGATAATCCAATACTGCTTGCATTGATATCTTGTTTATGTTCGGGAGGTATACCTGAAATGTTATACAAAAAGCTCAGTTCTGCTGAAGAGAGCCGGGAGTGGGCACATTTTCAGTGTATGCTGCTTATAAATATATCCCAACTGTGTGATTCTATATTGATGAGCCTCGGACACCTGCTTTGAGGCTGTGCATAGAAGTCATTCAGTATTTATGGCTTTCAACACAACCATTTGATTTGTAGACGACCAAAGAGTGGAGCCGCCTGACAAAGCCTGATTTGGAATTTTTTAAATGGCTATTTGGACATATAAATCAGACAAATGGGCTAGAAATGTATGATGACATTAGGGGCCCTCCTTGCCAAGCACCTTATAATACGCTATTGTGGGGAAAGAAATCTCCTAGCAACGTGACAGGTAGGGAGGGAGAGCTGCAGACCACACTGTTACTGACAAATGATAGACCTCAGCTCTCTACCATGTCAAAACGGGTTGAGCAACCGCCCTAGCTGCTGCAGTGACCTGCCACAGTGACTGGCTTGATTTCGGTGTTCTAACAGTATACGCTAGCATGATATATACACCACGTTATTTTTTCCTCCATCCACAGAAATTCAGAACTACTGGCAGATTATTAGGTACCAGTAGATTCAAGGATCCAAAGGAACCCTTGCCTGGGATATCTGAAGGAATATGATTATGGTGGACCATGCCCGTAGCATTTAGCATTCCCCAGCCTCCAACCTGTAGTTGTTGTCAATCTAAAAGCACACCAGAGTTTGCCAGGGAGTCAGGGACTGCCAGGGAGGAGGAGCTCTGGATGGGTGGGCATGAATCATGGAATGTAAGCTGTATAGCAGCTACTCTTTATTTTAGGTCCCTAACTCACTCCACAAGATGGGCCCTGGAGTATTACAGAATAGTACTGCTTGTGTTTACTGTTAGAATGTGGATGATTACAAAATTATCATTCAATAAAGGAGGCATGCACCAGGCACTGAGCTAAGCTTTCCACATGCATCATCTAACTTGATCCTGGTATCTGCCACTGGAGGGAGAGACTATTATTTTTGCCCTTTTACAGACAAGGAACTTGATGTTCAGGGAGGTTAATTAGGTCTGTGTCCAAGGTCACAGAGCTAGTCGGCAGTGACTGGTATATAAACACAGAGAAGGGCCAGGATGGCGGCTACACCTGTAACTCTAGCTCTCTGGGAAGCCAAGGCAGAAGGACTACTTGAGTGCAGGAGTTTGAGACCAGCCTGAGCAAAAGACCCAGTCTCGAAAAAACCCAAACAAGCCAACCCTTCCCCGCTAAAAAATCAAGAAACCAGGGACTGTTGAATTGCTGCACAGTATTGAAAACTCTTAATGCCAAGGAAGGAAAGGTTTGGGCTACAGAACAACAAAGCACCATATTTTACTAACACAGTTTTTAAAAATTGGATTTCTAATTCAAAAGGGTGAACTTCTTAATTCTGGTGCTCAATAAAAATAAAATTCTATGCAGCATATAAAGCAATACATCTATATATTATAAACGGCATATCTATGTATTTACATGATTATATTGAAATATCATACGATTACATCTCAATATTATAAATGGTGCATCTATATATTTACATGATTATATTTAAATCTCATATTATTACATCTCTATATCATATATGATTGCATCCCTTCTCTCTACACACATACACACACACAAAGACACACCTGTATACAGTCATCCCTCCATATCCACAGGTTACACATCTGTGGATTCAACCAATCACGGATCAAAAATGTTTGGAAAAAAATTGGATCATTGGGTCTGTATTGAATATGTACAGATTTTTTTTGGTCATTATTCCCTAAACAATACAGTGTAACAACTACATACATACCCTCTTCTGGGTTTTGAAGAGCTTCAGAATGCCTTAGCATTTGCAATGTATTAGGTATTAAAAGTAATCTATAGATGATTTTAAAGCATATGGGAGGATGTGTGTGAGTTATTTGCAAAACCAACGCCATTTTATACAAGAAACTTGAGCATCTGTGGCTTTTGGTATCCAAGAGGGATCCTAGAACCACTCTCTCATAGATACCAAGGGACGACTAAGTGTGTGTATACGTGTGTGTGAGATACACACAAGCACACATATATAATCCATACAATACCCAAGTTTGCATTAATGTATACAGCTATCATTTAATAAAAAAAATCCATACAATAACTCCATACTCTATAGGAGGCGCATGGCTTATGCATTGGTGGTGTGGCTCCAAAATCGTTTAAGTTATAGCAACCTTCTCTATGACTCTCCAGTGTAGCCTCCAGCTGCCTCCGAGAGGGAGAGGGAGCATCCTTTTATAGAAGCCCATCCCTTAATGCAACATAAGGAGGGGCCAAGAACAATTCCCAAAAATATTCAGAAGCTTGCTCTTCCCCCACCCTTAGACACAGTTGGTGAACACAACAATCAGAGTCCATGAATAAGCCGCAGGGTCATTACCATCACTGATCCGACAAGCATGAGCTTTTCAACTTTCTACCACTACCTTCTATAATAGATAGAACTTGATGAGTAGAAATTATTACTGATACCATTTTAAAATAAAGAAGCTGTGGTACATGCTGGGTTAGCTGTGATATTCAGATGTTAAAATGTTAGTCTTCCCTTCAACCAGCTGTAGCTATACATGAATACATGAATAATTACCTGCTATTCAAGCGACTTTGACACTGGTACGTTTGTGTGTATGCTGACATACGTTTGTGCCTATAGGTACTTGCATTTATCTTATACCACGTACAAATGAATATATTAACAGATACACACTCATTTCTGTGCGTATGAATACATGGTAAAATTTCATTGCTTTTGGATGATGTTTGGATTAGTACAATCTTCTAGATAATTGAAAATTAATTAAGTGGTGAAACAAATTTGAACCATTTTGATAGTTAAAGTACCCACATTTTACGAAGTGCTAAGTGCTATAAACGTTAGTAATTGTTGCTATAAGAAATCCCAGTGCTTCTAGCAATCTCTTCTGCTCTGTCAGAGATGGGGATGTCACTGCTTCTGAAAACACCACCACCAAGGACCGAGCAAGAGTCTGCGGCAGGCCCAGAGATGTATCAGTGAAATGCTGTGTGACCTTTGATAAATCACTCACCCTCTCCCACCTTCATTTTCTCCATCTTTTGTATGGGACTTTGGAATAGGGGCTATCTAAAGTTTTTTTTTCCTCATGGAGATTCTGGGTTTTGAAGAGCTTCAGAATGCCTTAGCATTTTTTGGCAAGAGTGCGTTCTAAGTCATTGCTTGAGGGAAAAAAAAAGCCTGCTAGAAAGATAAATAGCAAAATTGACATCCTAAATTTTTAAAAAACGGTGATTTCTGGCAGCAGGAAATGATGAAGCCGAGGGAACAGCCCTGCCCCAATACTCCCAACGTCCTCAAAGTGTTCTGATGTTTGTAATAACCCCTGAGCTGCTGTTTCCTTTTCACTGAACATTTTTTTGAAGTGACGGCTCTTTTTGGCAAATGATGTTAGGGACCCGTATACATAACTGTCCAATAAGAAAAACTAAAAACACTTTGAGAATATGAATTTTTTTTCCTCACGGATGGTCTTTTTTTAAAAAAGCTATGATTTCAACAATTATAATTAATTGTATAGCCACAGAGAGACCCTTTTGTGACACTTAGATATATATATATATAATAAAAAATGAAGATACAGAAGAAATGGAATAAAAAATTTTGCATTTTACCTGCTGGATATAGCTTTAAAAATAGGAGTAATGAAAGAGAATGTAATGCTACCTTAAATAATGTCCCACATTTCAGTTTAGTTGGTTTAAAAATTGTAATTGTGAAGATTAGCTCAGTCTATCAGGCTTGTAATTAGAGATGGTCTTACAGAGAATGAGAGCGTATTCTAGATCCAAAGCATTGCTTACTATAACCCGGGCATGCATTTTTAATGAATCACTTGCTGAGTACCTCTGGGGAGAGAATTATGCTTACTGCTACATTAAAAGTTATGAGAAAAAATATAAGTAAAATACAATATCTTCTTGAATATTAAATGACAAAGAAGTTACAGGAAGAATCAACGGACATGAGCATATTTTGTTCTTTTTTGAACATGCACTGAAAAAAAGGCTGAATTTCATGGGCGAGTCCGATTTTCAGATTTTCCTGAGACAATTAAAGGTGGCCTAGAAAGGCAAATTCCAAGCATGAACATGACCCTAGGTCAAGTATTTAACCGAGTGCCTCATCCTTACACCTATAACTCTCTCTCTCATAGTTTCCTTTTTTAGAAAGGGAACCGGGAGCTTTTTAACTCAGGGCTTTGGGGGGCGGGGAGAACAGACTTTTGACCCCTTAGGGAAAGAATTTAATAAGAATCCTCTAGAATAACAATTGCTATTATTTATTGAGCATTTCTCTGTGCTCGGCATCAAATTCGATGCTTTACACATGTACTTTCAGAAGCCTTCTCTGCCCTTTGAAGAAGGTTCTCTTGTTGTCTCCATTCCATAAATTTTATAGAGAGGGTCAGTCACTTGCCCAAGGTCAGGCAAATACTTGAGTTCATGACCACTCTACGTGGTCTACTCCGGAAATAAAGAGAAAGGACAGCAAAAGGCAGAATGTCAGCAGCTCGTGGCATTCTTAATATACTGGTTAAAGGAATTTTGGTAGAGACCTTCAGCTGCTTGGTGCCGTGGTCTTTGTCTCTTGGGCTGGTGTGAATATATACATTACCTACCCAACAGCCTTGGGTGCATTCTGAGCCGTGAGGAACCTAGTCTCTCCAGGAGGGTGTGCAAACAGGTGGCTGCCTCCCTGAGAGGCTAGGAAACGATCATACGATCATACACACTCACTGCATTCACAGTCACTGCCAAGTTTTTGTTTTGGTCACCTCTACTGCACATGTTAATCTGGAGACGATTACAGTCCATTCTGGGAAGGGATAAAGAGGATTAGCATCTGTGAGGTCAGCTCTGACAGTGTCCCTTTGTGCCTGGGTTCCTGACCTCGATCAACTTCCCCCTGCTCAGCTAATAGCAGGCCCTCTGCCACACAGTCAGCGCCGCGCTGCAGCCAGCTGGGCCCCCAGGAAGCCAGCCTTCAGCCCTCTGTCCCGAGATCACTGACGTTGGCAAAACCCCAGCTGGATGAGGTTTTGCAAATCAGTGCTACCCCCAATTTTTCTTGAAGTAAGAGGGAAAGAATACTATCACCACCAACAACCATCAAAATGAGACCAGTGGCAGGGACCTTTTAATGGTTATGAGGCCCTGTGCCAGTACTGAATCTTATCCTCATATATCACCACTATGGGGAATTATTGTGTTTTCCAGATGGGGAGACTGGAGCTCAGAAAGGTTAAGTCACTTTCCCAAAGCCACGCAGCTTGTAAGAGGAGGAGTAGTGACTTCAGCCCTATAGCCACTTTAACTGGGTGAGGCCTCCTCTAAGCTGCGGGTCGGTCTTCTTAGTAACAACAGCTCCAAGACACATTTGACCTCACAGGAGAGATTTTGATTAGTTACAGGTGAGGACCTCTTGGTGCATAAAGGCTGGGAAACAACAGAAGAAGTCACAGGGATAATATTCTAATGTCTTTTCCCCCAGAGCCCCCAAGAGCCCTAAACTGGTTGGTTATTAGGAGCAGTTGCAGTTTGTTCTGGAAGCAAGAGAGCGCCCCAGTGACCTTTTCCGCCCCAGCTATCCCCAGCTTGTGATTCTAGGATTCTGTTTCCCTACTTGGGGATGTGAATGTGAGCTCCTGGGTCACAATGGGAGTGCTCCGGTTTCTCGGTTTCCCGTGTGAGCGCCCCTTTTGAAAAGTTAGCTATTGTGTTCTGTATTTCTTTTAGAAGTTTGGAGAGATGTTGGGATAAGCAAAACAAGCTCCTTAGGGCAAAAAACTTCCAGGGGTGTCCCCATTTAAAAAAATACTTGTAAACCTCAACAAAACTGCCTGCTCACTCCTAAAGTTAGAAATGCCTTAATAGATTCTCCCCTCTTTTCAACAGTTTGTGAAAAGATAAAGAGTTCGTGGGGTTAGCTGGGGCGGAAAAGGTCCACCCCCACATTCATTGCAGCACTATCCACAATAGACAAAACCGAAAACAACTTAAGTCGTTTAGTTATTGATAATGTATATTTCAAAATAGCTAAAAGAGAGGATTTTAAATGTCTTCATTACAAAGAAATGGTAAATATTTCTTCAAGCTCTCATGAGCTTGATTCATTCATTTCACAATGTATACGTGTATCAAAACATCACATTTTACCCCATAAATATGTAATTGTTATTCATCAGTTAAAAATAAAACAGAAAGATAAAGATATAGCATCTCCAGGATAGTGTTTGCTTTGTTCCGAGAATACCCCTCTACTGGAGACAGAACCAGTGGCTGACCAGTGAGCCTGCCACTTCCACCGAACCTAAGTGCCTCTGGAGGCACGTTCAGACTGTAATCATTTGCCCTGTTACTGTCTCCCTAAAGTCAATGAACCCTCACATCCCCTCAATGGACAGAGTGGTCAGGGCAGAGCCCAAGAGTGCCATGGCGCATGGTGACCTCACAGACAATCTCGTGTGTCCCTTGTCTTGCAGATGAGGAGACTGAGACGTAAGGATGTGGCTTCTTAAGGTCTCCTGTCTGGTTAGAGGTGACTGAGCCCAAGAGTTAAGTGACTGACGAGCTCTTTCCACTTTCCTGACTATGGGAAGAGAAGCTCTGCTCCTCTGATACATGATCTTGATGCAACCTGGCCGGTGCCATTTGTCTTCATGGATGACAGCGGTCAGGAGGAGGGCTACGCTGCACAAGACGCATGCAGGGGCTCCCACACGGGTGACCAGTGAGCAGCAGCTCCTCACAGATGCAGAACTGAGAAAAGGTTGACCTAGCACATAAGCACTGCTTCTAAGAACTATTTCACCGAAGCCGTCATTTGGTTAATTAAACACTTCATACACATACGCATGCACGCTCACTCTCACAGAGCTAGGATGAGGCTTTCCGGAAGGCACTTACCTCACTGTTGGCACTTTCCACAAATGAGCCCCCAAACATGGCGGCCATCCATTCACAGCTACAGATCAGCAGGGGCTTGTGGGCACTGATGGCTCCATCGTCCAATTTAAATGTCACATCTGTCAAAGGGTCGAGGGGACAGAACTGTGAGCCAGCTTCACCAAGACCTTCGACCATGGCTTATTTCAGGACACTCCAAAGTGTCTGTCAACCTCGCCTCCTACTCTCTCCTTGATGTCTTTACTCCTTGATGTCAATCCTCATCTTTGGCACACCCAACTCCCGAATTAAGGAGCAAGCCTTTATGATTACACCACACAAATTCTCTGAACCAGCAAGTAACAGAAAGGAGGAGTATTTTCTCCTCCTTCTTATCGAGAAAAATTTAAACAAACGTAACAGTGGAAATAAGTACAACAGTAACTCATTTATCCGTTGTTAACCTTTTGCTATGTCTCCTTTAGCTGTATGTGTATTTATATATATTTTTATATATGTGTACAGACTTTTAACAGACAGCATGGCCCTTCACTCCTACTTTATCATGCATTCTCTAAAAATAAGAACATTTACCTAAATAACCATGGCATTATTATACTGAAGAAAGTAAAAAACAATTCCCTACTATCTACTATATAGTTTGTGTTCAAATTTCTCCAATTATCCCCAAGTTTAAGTTCACAGAATTTTTTTTTTAAGTCTCCAACTGAGGCTCCAAATTTGCACTTGGTTATTATGTGTCTGTAGTAACAAGAGGGTGATTTGACTGACTTGATTTAAAGTCCCTTGTTTAATTTACAGTAGTTTCTAACATATTCTTTTCATTAACTTTCAGCTTCTGTACCATGATGGCCAGGGCTTGGAGTAAGTATCACTCCAAAGCTTTGGGACTCATGAACAGATCCAGTGGCCACTTACTAAGTGTGTAGTCCCATGGCAGGGATTATAAAAGGTAGAAACGAAAATAGAGTCATCCATATAAATAGAAGTCAGGAAGTCAACGTACAATGAAATACATACCCACACATGCACACACCCACCCAGAGGACAATTTCAGAGCAAAAATAGTACAAGTGTATAGAACAGTACTAGCGTGGGTCAGGAACCCGCACTGGACACAGGCCACCAGTGCCCTTAGCAGGTATGGAAGGGAATTCTGGGCACACACAGCAAAGTTACCAAAGGCAAAGGAAGGGCAGGAAAACTATAGAAGGGCAGGACATGGGCAGAGAAGGAGAAGGGATAGAAATAGATGAGACACCCTTGTGGGAGTGTGGAGGGCCACCAAACTGCCTTGAAGACATCAGTGGGCTCAGGACCTGGGGTCACTTATTTTTGTCATGGGTAAGAGCTGAAGGGCCAGTGGATTAGAGAACTGGTCAGAGAACAGATCCAGCAGGTGAAGTGTAAGCAACAAGCCCTCTGGAGATTGGCTCAGACATGCTGTGTCTGTTCTTTGGAAGCAGCATATGATGGTTTAGGGAATAGGTTTTGGGAGCCAAAGAAGCTTGGGTTTGACTACTGGCATTACTATTTCTTACCTATTATTTCTTACCACTGGCAAGTTACCTAAGCTCTCTGTTCCTTGGTTTTCCCATCTGGAAAATGGAGGTCATAATTAACCTTAAAGTCTGACGAGAACGAAACCAGTTAATACCTGCAGCTCAGAAAGGTACATAGGAAGACGTCAGCACTCACAATGTTAGCCATGGTTATCCTTTCCCTGCTTGCGTCTGGCTAATGTTAAATAAAACCAGTGGAAGTTATGGATGGCTCTGATCCACGGCCCACTCACCAGAAAACGTGCCCTTGCTGAGACATTCTTTAATCCGATTGGCCTTCCGGACGTGAAAGGCTTTCGTAATCTCCTGGTTCATGAAGGCTTCCTTGTTCATGATGTTTTCCACCATCATCCTCAGATCGAACATCTCTAGGACCTCTGCGATCTGGGCCAGGCCCACCAAGTCCTTTTCCTTTTCATCTAGTTGTCCCGTGTAAAGAAACCGGAGCAGAGTCCGGAAAGGACCTGGCTGGACCGAGGAGTCCATCCTGACCACAGTCACAGGGCCCACGCGCTTCGAAATGGGATTGACTTGCATTTCCTTGTGCATGCCGACAAAACCCTTACTCCAGCCTGACAGAGTCTGCGTCTCGGGAGCCAAGCCCTCAGCTTCCAGCCCCACTGTCTCCGGTGGGGTCCTGCTGGAGGACTCCCATTGCTCAGCCTGCGGTGTCCTCGGGGGGCCGTCCTCCCCTTTCTCCTCTGAGTCAACACTCACTGTCCGCCCCTGGAAATCCCTACCCTGCTTCTCATTCTCACAAGCTCCTTCACCCCAACTTGGGGATTCTTCACATTCCATTAGAAACAGATCATAAAATTTGGAAGAAGAGGTAGCGAGGTAAATTCGATGTGCAAAGATGTGCTCCCGGTCCTGAAGGACGAACAGGACGTCGGCGCACAGAGGATTGTCCAGTAAACAGGCAGCTTCATTCGTCCCTGTGGAAGGACACGCTGGAATTTTGATGACCGGTGGGGGTGCTTTTGGAGGTAGGAAGGGTGCCTGAAGTAAAGGTTTCTGGACTTTCTTTAAGTGGGATTTCCAGAACTGCAGGTGGCGGCGGGAAATCAGCGCTGCCCGGATGGCATTGTCAAACACGTCCTTGATTCCAAACTGGTCAAACACACTTGTTTCATAGTAAGGGATGCCAAGTTCCTTCGCAACCTCTCGGCCTTTTTCTGGGGGCAAAATATCCCCTCTCTTTATGGGCCTGAAATAGAATATATACAACATTATAACCAGCCTTATTTTAGGAAAAAAATGGTAACCAGGACCATCGAAGCATCTAATCGAAGAATACATTTCAAATCCTATTTGGCTTTTACTTAAGCCTTTTGAAAAATCTACTAGTGGGCGGTGCTTGTGGCTCAAAGGAGTAGGGTGCTGGCCCCATTTGCTGGAGGTGGTAGGTTCAAACCCAGCCCCAGGCAAACATTGCAAAAAAAAAAAAAAACTACAACTCTCAAGTCTTTTTCAAAAGTAAAGGAATTATGTTTCAAATATTTCAGATTCAGTGCAGTTATTTTATATATAATTTGTGAAACTTATCCATAAATACTCCATATTTTTATATTACTGTAAATGGTATTATATTTTACATTTTCCAATTATTCATTTCTTAGTGTATAAAAATATATTTTTGTGCATTGACCTTTTATCCTGTGGTTGTGCTAAATTAATGTATTAGTTCTGATGGCTTTTTTGTGGATTCTGTAGGACTTTTCATTTATACATAACCATGACACATGCAAATAGTGACAATTTTACTTCTTAAAAAAAGAACACGTTCAGTAGCAATCATGGTAACTGACGTATTGGCGATTTACTAGCTGCACTGACTTTAGGTAGGTTACTTGCTTCTCCCATCTGTAAGCCAGAAATAAGGAGTATCTGTATCTTAAAGGACTAGTGAAAGGTTTAAATGAGGAAATAGGCTGGGGGCGTAATACTTGGGCCAAGTGCTTGATCATTGTTAGCTGTTATCATCATTATCAGCTTCAACTTCATTACCTTATGTTTTGATTTTTATTTTATAACTTTAAAATGAATTCATATACATTTTTTTCATCTGAGCCTCACAAGAACCCCATGAAGTATTATTATTATTATTAATTTGAGACAGAGTCTCACTATGTTACCATCAGTAGAGTGCTGTTGTGTCACAGCTCACAGCAACCTTCAACTCTTGGGCTTAAGTGATTCTCTTGTCTCAGCCTCCCAGGTAGCTGGGACTATAGGCACCCACCACAGTGCCCAGCTATTTTCTTGTTGCAGTTGTCATTATTGCTTAGCTGACCCAGCCAGGCTTGAACCCACAAGCCTTGGTGCATGTGGCTGGCACTATAACCACAGTGCTATGAGTGCCAAGCCCCCTGAGGGGCTTTTTGTTCTATATTCTGAGGACCCTGAGGCAGCAGATTTAAAGGGTTTGTCTGAGATCACCCTTGTAAGTCACTGAGAGATCTCTAGTCCAGACTTTCCCCCTCTTAGTTAACAGTGCCCATCCTACCGCTCATTAGGTATCCTTTATAGGATGCATGAATTCCCTTTCAGTTTGCCCTTTCTGGTTTCTTCCCCTCCCCCAGCAGACCACCATCATCTTTTGCTGGTCTGGTGCCTTAGCATCTTCTTTTTTTTTTCTTCAGACAGAGTCTTACTGTGTTGCCCTCAGTAGAGTGCCATAACATCTCAGCTCACAGCAACCTCAAACTCTTGGGCTTAAGTGCTTCTCTTACCTCAGCCTCCCAAGTAGCGGGACTACAGGTGCCCACCACAGTGCCCGGCTATTTTGTTGTTGTCATTGTTATATAGCTGGCCCGGGCTGGGTTTAAACCCACCAGCTCTGGTGCATGTGGCTGGCGCCCTAACCACTGAGTTATGGACCCTGAGCCATGCCTTAGCTTCTTAACTGGTCTTTCATCACACTCCCCACATTTTATTCCACAGTCCTCAGGGCTGCCAGAAAAGTCCCTATATAACACAAATATGTGTTGGTGGCAATTCTGTTGTAAAAATCTCTGATTCCACACAGCCCGTGGAATAAAGAGCATGCTCTTTAGGCTGGCACACAAGTCCCATTTACAGTGTCATTAAACCCAGAGAGGCAAAATCTTTGGAAGCAACATAAGCAGTACAGTGCTGTGGCTATGGCATAACCACGGTAAATGAACAGGTGGATTCCGGAACATGGGCAGGATGAGATTTGTTGTTACATTCTTCACAAGCACATGCTCGATTCTGAGACATTTTCTCCGGAATTGATCTTAAAGAGTCGGCCTTCAACCACAAAGGTGTATATCATGACAGGCAGTGGTCTTAGAAGAAAAAAATATGATACTGGATAGAATTTGGATTTAAAGAATCGGATGCAAAAGAGGAAAAATTATAGGGTACGTTGGCAAACATGGAAGGAGAGTGCAATGACGAAGGTATAATTTCTGGGCTTCCTCCTGTGGGCAACTGTGTTCATTTTTCCCAGGACTGATTTGCACGTGACCAACTGATAAAACTCTTCAGGGCTTAGTTTAAGCACCATCTCCTTCATAAAATCATCTCAGAATGGCCCTGTAGGCCCTGTAGGAGGCACTGTCCCTTCCACTGTTCTCTACTACTCTGCAACTCTCTTCCAGTCCTTCACACTGCCGAGGTTGTGAGGCCTGGTTGTCTTACACTGGCCAGGACAGTCTCTTATTCACTGCAAGTTTTCTTTCCCCCATGTGGCTCCTAATATTCAATTCCTAGTCCATACATTTGAGAATAGAAGGATTGTAAACACTGAACATAAAATGCCTTTAGAAATTTCATGCAAAATGCATGTACAACACCAGAAATTGTCTACAGAAAGTACCAGTTGCTTTTCCTGTGAGAGTGTAACAAGTCCTGTAAATATAAAATTTTGTAATAAGCCTATTAGGCTAACATCAAAGGAAAGTAGGTATTAATTCTTAAATTTTTTTGAAAAGCTATGCTCTCCAGCAAAAAAGGCCAACATTAAAAACCATATAAAATTTTCTTTCTTTCTTTCTTTCTTTCTTCCTTCCTTTCTTTCTTTCTTTTTTTTTTTTTATAAAGGGTATTGGTATCTGGTCTGGATTTTATATAGTGAAACAAGTTCTTCTTCAAGTTGTATTTTAAATTTGGCACTCTTTAGAAATATAACTACTACAGGCATTTAAAAAGCGGTCTCTGTTTGTTTTGCAACCATAGGTCCAAATGATTTTTAAGACGAAGACACTGTCCTCTTGGGAGTAAAACTCTCCTATAATTTAGACTGAGAAATATGAGGAGGACCAAAAATCCTTAGACATGAATGAGGGTTTTCACTAATACGATGTTCCCTGGGGCCAAGAGCCCCTGATGTTAATTAACTTTATTATATACAATACTCATAATTTCAAAGGTAACATTATTATGGTGTGGGAAGTCAACATACTGTCTAATCCTTGACAAATTTCAAAGCGCTTTTATAGATATCATTTCATAATTAGAGAATTTACTTCAAATGCTGGCTAAAGTTTTATAAAAATGAGTTCTGACATCAGAGATGATGGTGGTGCATGTGAGGAGGGGCCAGGATGTGCCCCTGATAATTTGTGGGCTGATTTACGGCTGGTGGCTGGTACAAGGGATCCCAGAAGCACTAAAGTACAGAGTGCCAGGCGACAAAGACACCTGCTACCTCTAAATTTCAATTTGACCTGTGCAGGGAAAACTCTGAGAACCTTGCCTCACCTTGCTAGCGGGCGCCTGGCTCGATTGACAGCTTCCAGATCGGCATAGCGGAGATCGAGCTGGCAGCCAACGAGTACCACGGGTGTTCGAGGGCAAAAGTGCTTGATTTCTTGATACCACATGGTTTTCACATGGTTTAGAGAGTTGGGGTTAGCGATGGAAAAACAGAGGACCACGACATCCGACCTAAAAGGAAATCACAAAAGAAGCCTGTGTTGCCTTTTAATTATTTTTCTACCATTCTGGTTCCTCCCGACTCCTACCCACCTAATGTCATATCATGTCACAATTAAAGAAAAAAAAAACCCAGCTATTAAAACACATCTCGGAGTCATGCAAACAGCCGGATAAGCCCCCACATTCCAGCACCACGGGTTCATGTCCATATCGCACTGCAGAATGCTTATGCACTGAAACGCTTCCAATGAAGTTATCGTATGGCAGGGATGGTTACCCAAACTTGACTCAGTCCCGGAGCCACCACATGCTGAACTATTTCTGTTCATCACAAGAAATAGTTTCAAGATAAAAGAAAATAATAAAAACTACCTTTTACCAGTTTAAACAACATAAAGGTGACGATGACTCATCCCAATGAGAGAAAGCAAACAGTCCGAACATTACTGAAAATGTAACGAGTATTTGCTGTGTGGGGTCAGCAAATACACAGAAGGAGTCCTGGCCTTCTTCCCACTTATGCAAACATGTAGAGAGCACAACCACTTATCTGTTGCCGAAAAGAAAAATCCTGAATTTGCAGGGATTTTGACTCTTTACTAGGTAAGGCAAGAAGGTAGGATTTAATATATAACTAGGCAAGAACTAGGTAGATGGTTAATAAAATGCAAAAATGTTGGAAGCAGATTTCTTAAATGTTATAATGACACACAGCAGGGAAACAGGGAAAAGAAAACTCTTGACATCAAGTCTTCTATTTTTACATAATAAATCACCAAGCTAGAAGTCAAAGAATTGTTTCACAAAACAGCTTTTCAATTATGGTGTTTGATGGACAGCTGCTTATCTTTAATGGAAATTATAAATCTTTGTTCTAGGTTAAAATATGCTCAACAATGACTGTCAAAACATTGAGGCAGAAGGATATAAAGAGCAGGAAAAGTTATGCCAAAGTATTCAAGACCATCTTGCAGCTAAATTCGGAAATAAACTCTTACAATTTTATTACATGCTAATTTATTGCCTTGATTGTTTATGTAATGAGAAGAATAAAATCAATGAATCAAAACACCTTCTTTTTAAATCATTAATGAGCTTTCCCTCCTACATATCAATGAAGACAAAACAGATATATGCAGGCAACTATAAAATGTCTAAAAATAATCATTTGCAATGCAGAAAACTGCAGGGTGCTTACATTAAATGTAATTCACAAGCTGAGTCTTTAAATTTATATCCAAGAAAATCTGCAGCAGACTGTAACAAATAGAGGGGAAAATCCTGAGATGAAAACATTTCCAAATTACACAAGAGGACCTAGGACTTTCAGTAATGAATGTATTAATCTAAATATTTAGCATCTCCTTGAAATTAAGGTATTATCAAGGCTTTTTGGATGCTGGAATAATATCAGTAAAAGTAGATATAAATATATAAATGAAAGGGAAGTATGTCTTATTGGGATTCTGATTTACTTAGTGGAATATTCTGTGCTCAGTCTTACTTCCAATCAGCATTAAAAATAGTGTTCAGTAAAGCTAGGAATGCTTTGAATTTTACATTTTTTAGAGGCTGAGTTTTCTATTATTCATAGTCCTATTTATATCAGGTATCTGATGAAGCGCTACCATAAGCTTCATTCTGATCATAAAATAAAGTCACCATGAATTTTGGCACAGCGAGAATAGTATGACAATGTCTGAGCTTCAGTATCATAAAGAAGGAATGGAGGAAAGACATCCAGCACTAAAATATGTTCTAAGAAGTATATGTATAAAATTGTTCTAATTGGTGCCTTCGATTTCCATATTAAGGCACATGGCTCTAAAGAAATCATTCTCAGAGCTTAATTTATATGACAGATATGTAGCTAAATGTCAATTCTGTTCTCTAATTTTATGATACAGCATGTGAGGCTTCTGAAATCGGAGCTAGCTTGGTTGCCAAGGTTACCGTGATAACACTCACGCCATTGAACACATACTAGTTACTATCTAGATGACCTGTAAACAAGTACAGACAGGACCTTGGGGGCTGGAAAAAATGGAATCCTGTGATGAACACAGCACAATGCCATCCCACAGCACAGGTCCAGAGGGCCCAACTTCTAACTATGTCACGTCAATATCTAAAAGCAGGAAGTGCCGTTGGAAAGCTAGAAAAATAATTCAATGTTCTGTAAATATTTTGCCTCGAAAGGGCAATTTAAAGAAAAGTGGCAATATTGAGAGCAACACTACCTCTGAGGATAAAATAACTTGCTGAATCAAAATTCTACTTGTGTCTTAGGATTAAGTTCTTCTTTTCCTTTTATAGGCACATTTAGGTGGTATGAGAATCTGTCCCCACTCTTTTCCATTTCCAGTTAAAAAATAACATCATATTTTGTGATCAAAAGACATTTCAGCAAGGACTAATTTGCTTAAATGGCTTTTGTTTGCCCTTTGTTGATCTAGACACAAATGCAAGTTAAGAAAAAATTATATTCAGATTATACAGAATTCTATTCTTACATCTGGCATGTGACTGTAGTACCCTAAATCCCATTTTAACTAAAAGAATTAATGGATGCAGTGAGATAGCTGTAGGAAGACGCTGGTTGGACGCACTTTCCTTTACCCATATCCTTTTCTAATTCCTAATTCTCAACACATCAGTCTTTTCTGTGATATAAACATGTATAGAATCAAGTAACTATTCTGAGAATGCCATTTATTCTCTCTAGATGTTGAGGAGTTTTTTTCTAACCTAGTCAAAGAAGGCACAGGACCTGCAGCTAAGAATATCTCCAGCTTTCAGCAGAATCCCAAGGAAGTAGAGATATTAAGTAGTTTTTAATCAAAACATTCACTCTCATGTGGAGACTGTTCAATGTCCGACATAAGCTCATGTTTAAAAATGCCATTCCTATGAAAGATTTAAAAAAAGCAAAAGGCAAGTTCTAGCATTTCTACTTCTACAGCTCTATTACATTTTTTTTTTTTTTTTTACTTTGAAGAGTGAGTTTAAAAATAATTGGGAGTGGGGAGTGTGATGAGGACATTCTCACATATGAGGCAGTAGGGTTAGTTGAGAAATGACCTTGGGTGTCCTATTTCAGCTGCAAAAAGAATCCAATAGGATTTAAATGGAGTCTTAAGGCTATCTGGATAGAAAGCACTAGAATTTGAGACTGTAGAGGCAAAGTGCAGTGTAGACAAGAGTCTAAACTCCAGAACCTGAATGCTGAGAAGGGCTAGGAAGGAATTTGGAATGTTTATTTTATTTATTTTTATTAAAAAATTTTTTTTGACTGGACTGAACAACTTTATTAAAGAAAACCAGGATTACGAGAATTTAAGGGTATATGGTCTTAGTTGCTTACCTATGGAATTTAGGCAACTTACTTTTTCAGGGGAAAAAAAGAAAGACTTCTTGTTCTTAAGTGGAAAATGTCAATATGAAAGTTTCCCTTGGGTAGTAATCCAGCCAATGATGTTCATGAAATAACGTTTTGATTAGTTAGGTAAAAAAAGAAATCCAAAATAAATTGATGTCTTGAAACAATCTCTAGCTTCACAGGGAAGTGTCTTGTGAATCAGCAAGATCAAGTCATCCAAAAATGGTTGAGCTGATAAAGCCAACCTTGGTTGCACCAACTTTACGTCAGGTATCAAACAAACAAAATATATATACTTTTTAGTTATCTTTCAAGGGGAAACACTGGCCAAAGATAGCATGTGAAAGGTTGGCAAAGATACCTGGATAACATAAGGAATGTGTGCAAAGCTGGGACCAATTTTTGTCAGAGGATTAAAGAAAAAAATCCAAAAAAACATACATCTTACCCATGGATGTTAGCCCAAGCTAGAATGTGAACAGCAAATAAATAGTACACATGTTCTCGAGACCTGTCTTTACAATGTCTCCAGTCAAATATAGAAAAGTTGGTGGGGAAAGACCAGAGAAGAAACCAGAAGCAAAACGGTCTTCCCTCCAATCTGAAATACCAAATTCATCCTTTGAAGAAGCAGTTGAAAAAGGAGAGATAATCAGCATCAAACGTGTATGGCCAGGAATTGTTGGCCTAAGTTCTTTCCTATCACAAAAGTGCTTTCTGACTTCTGAGTTTGTCTTCCTTTTTCTGGTCCTATATATACTTGGCTACTGTTGTCCAGCTGAGCTTCTGGGGGTCTTGTTAAAAGAAAGTGTAATTCTGAACTTAGCTTCCATCTAAGAGCATCGGATCAGGTCAACTGGATGGGCAGCACGAGGGGCAGCAGATTCCATCCAGCCTTCTAGAAACCTGTGAGGGGGACAGCCCAGTGCCCTTCTCAAGTATGCCCAATTCTGGTTGGGTGTCTTCCTACACTAGTACTTGGCGACCTAGAACAAGCCAAAAATTCCATGTCCTGGAAGATACTTCTGCTTGGAAGTACGTTTGTAATTCTGATTCTTTTTTAGTAGGATCCCACTTTTAAATGTCATCACTGACTGTACTTTATTTATTTTTTAAGAAGATATTCCTGCATTCTTCATTGTAGAAGAGATCGTGGTCACATTTGAATGGGGTTCTTTTCTTTGTCAATGTGCATGAGTCCCCCTCCTGCAAAGGTTCAAGCAGGAGTCCCTGACCTCTGCTTTTGAGGCTCACCCAAAGCTTCCCTTTCCCCACTGATCACCGACGAGGTAGGCTCTTTACAGGAACATTTTCAAAACCGTTCATATCGACAACACACCATTCATGCATAGAGTCTGACAGTGCTACGCAAACAGACAGATCAAAACAGCACAAACAGCTGGGAGCATGGCAGAGAAAAGGAATGTGTAACAGGTGGCTTTGGAAAATTTTAGTAGGGGAGCAGCCCAGTGTGTATGAGATGCAGAGGGAGTTGTCAGTGATGGCGCACATAACCACCCGGAGATGAAAGGCCATGTGGGCTCACACTCATGGAGGATGGAGAGGCCTGTGGAAGAGCCTGGCAGGGGGTCTGGGACAGCAGGGCAGGACCATGCAGCGCCCTGGATGTGAGCAGAGAAATCAAGTCAATACTTTACCAATAGCACGAGGCGGGGGAAAACTGTCAAAACATCCTGAAATATATCCAGAGTGGGGAGTGATTAGCATGCGCAACTTTCTTCCAAGCCCGTAACTGTATGTTTAGTAGGAAGCAACATTTTAAACCAGCCTTCCGCCACCCTTTGAAAATGGAGTCAAAGCAACGCACGCTCTTGAGGTGCAGGAAAGCTGCCTCCACATCCCACCATGGCCACCAAACCCTAGACAGATACAGCTGGAGTCTTCAGAGCAGTTGGTTCTACCATTGCAGTATCAACATCACGGGCGCACGAAAGGTTAGGGTTATCTACCATCCAACAGAATCAGCCTATACTTCACTCGATGTTCCATTTTCTATACTTTGTAAATTACGGTCCCTTTAGTTTTTTCTTCCATCTCACACGATCATCAGAAGCTGAATGCATGTGAAACTGAATGAACCACAACCAACTTATTTCAACAAAATTTATTTATTTATTTATTTTTGAGATGGAGCCTCAAGCTGTCCTCCTGGGTAGAGTGCCATGGCATCACAGCTCATAGCAACCTCCAACTCCTGGGCTCAAGCGAGTCTCCTGCCTCCGCCTCCCAAGTAGCTGGGACCACAGGTGCCCACCACAACGCCCGGCCATTTTTTGGTTGCAGCCATC
>CAUYQV010017063.1:0-18983 GCA_963574575.1 Galagoides demidoff | reverse complement strand
TCCTTCATGTTTACATGGATGGAGCTGGAAAATATTCTTCTTAGTAAAGTATCTCAAGAAAGGAAGAAAAAGTATCCAATGTACTCAACTCTATTATGAAACTAATTTTTAGCTATCATAGGAAAGCTACAGCCCAATTTTAGCCTAAGAATATGGGGAAAGGGGAGAGGGAGGGGAGGGGGGAGGATGGGTGGAGGGAGGGTGATTGCTGGGATCACAACTATGATTTATCATATAAGGGTACATGTGAATCTTTCTAAATGTAGAATGTAAATGTCTCAACACAACACCTATGAGAATGACATGAAGGCTATGTTGGCCAATTGGATGAAAGTATTTCAAATTGTATATAGAAACAACACACTGTACCCCATGAAAGTATCGATGTACACAACTATGATATATATATATATATATATATATATATATATATATATATAAAGACAGCAAAGTAAGATCAGGGAAACTACCATAAAGATTCCAATTCAATAAAATTACTGATGAACATGTATACAATTGATACAAATTAAGAATATTTTACTTGGCGCTGAATCACAAAGATGCCAAGTTGTCTGTTCCATAGGCCTATTTCGTTGAACTAAGATCAACAATTTTGTGTTAATGAGGAAAAAGGAACAGAGTACAACTGCCCAATGCCTCGACAGGTGTTTAGCTGCCAGCTACGCACTCAGTGTATTCCTCTGGCAAATTCCTTTCCAAGAATATTTCTGCTTTTCAGCAGGCCTAGGCATATTCTCAGAATAAGGGAATTTCCATCTTAGTTCCACATTCCATAGGGAGCACATGAGGCCAAACTGCCAAGTCTGAGTGGTGGGAGGTTGTACCCCTACATTTCCCCCTTTCTTATTATTGGATTGCACTGTTGCCATAGCCAAAAATACAGCAGCATTTTGCTCACTAGTCTTTTTTACCTGCAAAAGCTTTTTGATGATTAAATATAACACAAATCCAATTAAGCAAAACAAGAACAGAGAACCTGCAGAAGTCCCAAATAAAGTATGAATTTTATCCATCGGATTCAATTGAGCAATTCCTTCATATATGCCTTTTAAATTTTCATCTCTATTAATTTGCTTTAATTTTTGCTCAAAAGTTTTATACACTTGATGTTGTAACTCAATTATAACAGCCGTTAAATTTTCATAGTTTAACAAATGTTTTCTAACCTTACTCCAAGAGAACAATGTTTCATTATAAAAAACAGGGGTTACACACTAAGAAGAAACATTCCAATCACATTTTAATTTGATCTGCTTCTCTAAACTATACAATTGATCACCTAACAAAATTACTGTCTGTTCTAAATCAGCCAGTTGATTATGTACTTCGGTATTAATTTGTTTTTGAGAAACTCATAATTTCTCAGCATCTCTATGCCAATTAGACACAAATTTTTCACTCTTTACGGATTCAGTTAAGGTTACTCCAGCAGCAGCTGCAGAGGTGGCAATGGCTATAATTCCAAGAATTGCCTCTATCAGAAGACCAATAAACCTGTTCATTCTCTTCATCAGCTTCTGGGGTAAGCTTGCTAGAATGGAACTGGCTGGGGACTCCTCCCATGGTCTCATCATCTTCATAGGAAGCTAAATGCTGGTTCTGGCCTGAAGCAAATAAATCCTATCTCGGGAAAAATCAAATCTCATGGATACATTAAAACATGAACATTTGACATTTGCCTGGACAATGTATTTCTCCAGTATCTTTATTCCAAATAATATTTTCAACTAAGCAAACATAAGGAAGTTTTACACAAGCATAAGTAAAATGGACTTCTTGCCACTTGAAGTGGAAGGTATGTTGAGAATAATGTCCACGTTTATGTATATGCATACCTTTCCAAGCATGTAATCCAAATAAAGCCGCTCCAACTTTCCATAAATGGTGGATAACCATAAATACCTTGAGTGGGTGGTGCAAAACCACTTTCTTTCCAAAAGAAAGCTCCTTTGATGAGGAGTAGATTATATGAGTGGAATTTCTATGATGACTAAGATGATTAGAACCAGGCCCTGATTTTTCCATCACATAGGCTAAAGGTCTCCAGTCAGTAATAGATCCAAATTTAGTTGTCTCAAAGTATACAAGTAGGAGCCTCGACATTTTGACCAATGAATGCCATCTACAATATCAGTAAACACATGCAGCACTGAAGCAAATGGGGCAATAATGCATGTTGTTTTAAAATTAATTTAGTAAAAGTCATTGTAGTTAACAAATACATTTTTTTCATCTTTTTTTTTCTTTGCAGTATTTTGCTGGGGCTGGGTTTGAACCCACCACCTCTGGCCTATGGGGCCAGCACCCCACTCCTTTGAGCCACAGGCACCACCCAACAAATACATTTTTTAAAAAATTTAAAGTAAATAGAGCTGAATGATTGTATTATATCCTATTCCTCCTTTCTGTTTAAAAAGCATTTTTTTTAATGTTTGGTTTTGGTGTTCAATTTTGATGCATCTCACTTTCCTTTGCCTGGAGGTCATGCCAAACATTAAACATGTTGGGAGGGGTACAATTTAACACTATCAACTGTAAAGCATTTGCCAGCAGTTTACAGTGCAAAATGACAGATAATTCTTTTCATGATGTAAGAGGATGGCAAGCAGCTTTTTGTAGCATGCACATTAACAGCTTTTAGGGGTTGCCTATTTCTGCATAAGGCAGGTAGGTAGAGGGCAACACATTCACACTTAAGGAGATGATCCACAGAAAATCAAGTTCTAGAACTGCTAACATTAGTAAAGCTCGTACTGGCAGAGAAAGCAAAAGCATATCTTGCGTTTTTGTGCCTAGAATGACCTGCTGAATGGAGGCATGGAGTCTCACAAGAAATTCAGCATATGGTTCATTAGGGGCCTGAATAATTTTAGTGAAGAACCCACCATTTCTGGGTTCATCTAATTGAGCCCATGCATGTAAACAGACGTCTCTAATGAGTACCAAAGTTTTATCAGCTAATTTAACCTGCCAATCATGACATATCTGTATTCACCAGTGCCAGTTAATTCCTCAAAAGATAAATCGGGATTATTGTCCTGCGTTTAGCTCCTCCTTTTGCCACCATGGCCGCAGCGGAGTAGTTCGATGCAGCGGTGCATACATGTCAGTAGATGGTGCTGGTGGGACAGAAAGCTTTTCTTTGGCACCATCAATCATATCATAACATTCTCTGATGAAATCCTTTAAGCTAGACATTTTATTTTGTAATGACTGGCGGGAATTGGAGAGAGGAACATCACCTTGTCCCTCATCCTCTCCCAAAGAGTGGGTGCTCCCAGGATTGCTGCTGTTAGGCTCAGGCTTGGGTTTTTCATCAGTCAAAGAGATCTTAGTTAAATCAGGAATAGGTTCCTCAGGTTCACCTAATTTGGACCCAGAAAGGCGAGTCTGCCACTTTTTATCATTTACAAAAGATTCTAAAGCAATTTTGACCAAATTATATGCAGCCCAAATTTCTTTGCCTATACTATTTCCCTGCTGATGAAAACGCTTCATATCTGCTCCTATCTTTTCCCATACCACTAAATTCAATTGATTCTGAGAGTCAGGTGAAAACCAGTAACAATGATGGTAGCAAATAAATGGCAGAAAGTGTGAGTTTTTACAGTGATACCTATAGTATCTAATAAAGTTTTTTTTTTTTTTGAGACAGAGTCTCAAGCTGTCCCCCTGGGTAGAGTGCTGAGGCATCCCAGCTCACAGCAACCTCCAACTCCTGGGCTCAAGCGGGTCTTCTGCCTCAGTCTCCACCGCAGGTGCCCTCCACAACGCCCAGCTATTTTTTTGTTGCAGTCGTCATTGTTGTTTGGCAGGCCCAGGTTGGATTTGAACCCACCACCTTAGGTGTATGTGGCTGGCATCCCAGCCACTTGAGCCACAGGCACTGACCTAATAAAGTTCTTAATAACTGAATATATTCATCCTCTACTACTGAGGAAGAGTTACCCATGATTGATTGATTTAATGTCCCTTTTTAAATTCCTGAATGTCCCCCCTTTTTTTTCTGAATGTCCCTTTTTTCCTTTTTGCCTGTGGAGAGTCCTGAGTACTTAAAGGCTCAGTAGAACCCTCATGATCTCACCAGTTCCCAGTGTTTCTTACCTTAAGGTTGGTGAACAGAAGCTCTGTGAACAGTTCAAACATGTCCTGGTCCAGTCTATCCTGCTCATGGCACCAAATGTTACTGTTCCTGGGGCTGACTGTTTGGTAATGCAGAGGTAATACTGCAAGCGAAATGATTAATCTGAAAAGGGAGGCTGAAGCTCGCTCCAGCATTCAGCGACCACCTATCTTTATTGAATCTCTTATATACTCTAAAACATCTAATAAAAGTTTAAAATATCAAAAAGTTAAGACAACAAAGTAAGATCAGGGAAACTACCATAAAGATTCCAATTCAATACAATTACTGCTGAACACGTATACAATTGGTACAAATTAAGAACATTTTACTTGGGGCTGAATCACAAAGATGCCAGGTTGTCTGTTCCTAGGCCCATTTCCTTGAACTAAGACCAACAATTATTCTGTTAATGAGGAGAAAGGAACAGAGGTATTTAGGCACCAGCTATAACCTGGCGTGGTCCTCCGGCAAATTCCTTTCCAAGAACATTTCTGCTTTTCAGCAGGCCCAGGCATATTCTCAGAATAAGGGAATTTCCATCTTAGTTCCATGTTCCATGGGGAGCACATGAGGCCAAACTGCCACGTCTAAGTGTGGGGGGCTATACCCCTACATATATGGATTAATAAATTATGGTATATATATACCATGGAATACTATGCAGAATTAAGAAAACATGGAGACTTAATTTATTTTATGTTTACATGGATGGAGCTGGAAAATATTCTCCTAAGTAAAGTATCTCAGGAATGGAAAAAAATATCCAATGTACTCAGTGCTACCGTAAAACCAATCTATATTCACACTTTCATATGATAGATGACTCACAACTATAACCTAGGATGAAGGAGGGATGGGGAGGTGGAGGGAGGGGAGTGGGTCTATAGAGAGAGGGTTAATAGGGGGATCACACCTATGGAGCATATTGCAAATACAAATTGGATCTTTCAGGTGTAGAACACAAAGGTCTTAACACTGTAATTGGGTAAATAAGGTGAAGGTTATGCTAATTAGTAGGATGTAAGCACTGCAATTTGTACAGAATAATCAACACATTGAATCCCATAATGGCATGAATGTATTTATGATCTATGTACAAATAAAAAATATAAGAAAAACAAAATTCAAGAGGGAGAAGAAATATACTCAAATAAGAAAATAACATGGAGACGAAATTACCCTGAATTAAAGTACTGAAAAGGAAATAAAAAAAAGAAAGTCTTATCCAGGTGTCAGCAGCTCTGCTCTTTAAAGTCCAAACCAGAGGTGGGGGGTGGGAACAAGATTTCAGCCAGGATGATCTTTGATTCAAATCTTCTCAGTTTCAGGTGAGAGGGAGGGGGCTGGATCTTTCCCTGAGTGGAATATCGGTGCAGACAAGCATCATCTTTGGGTGTGCAGGAAGGTGGTGGATTGCTGGACTCGAATTGTAACCCAGTTCCCTGGAGTCTGGCAGAGAAGTTTCCAGCCACTGCTGAAGCAGCACCAGCCACAGAGGCCAGTGGGCGGCGGCCTGAGGCAGTACCAACAAACCCCTCCCCTACGGAGGACTACAATTCCCAATTCATGGGGAGTTTGGGTGTTTTGTGGAGAGTTTAGTGAGGTGTGGACTCCTGAGTGGAATTTGGCAACCGGAAAGGGGAGCCGTTTGGACCGTGTTTGGAGTGGCAGGGGTCTAGGCAGCTGAACAGAAAATTGAGGGGAAAGAACCCCATTTAGGAAACAGACACACTTTGTAATTATAGAGATGATGATGACAGCCACAGCCATCTTCTCCCACGGGCCAGTTATGGTCATTTGGATCCTACCAGCAGGCATAACTGCTCCAGGATACCCCACACTTTACGGGAACTTCTGTAGGGAGAACTTGTGAAACCTCCCAGTGAAGATTTTTATTGATTGATTGATTGATTCTGAGATTGGTGAAATTAACGGAAAGGCAAGGGTTTAGGAGGCAGACTGCGATGGCAGGTGGGATACAAGTTTAGCTCAGGTATCCCAAAATAGCAGGTGTGATTGTGTGTGCTGGATCATTCCTGGTAGGGAATATTGGAGGTGGACTGGCAGTTTGGGGAGTGCAGTGATCTGGTGGATTGCTAGATTCAGGGTGTGACCCCAAGCTGTGGAGTCTGATTGAGAAGTCTTTGTGCCCCCACACTAAAGCTGCAGGTACCAGTGGCAACCATCTCCTCCACCACGGAGATTACTGAAAAGTCTAAGTATCCCGCTCTGAAATGGTGGCAGCCAGCCCATCCCCCACGGAGACTACTGAAAAGTCTTTGGGCTCTGGCACAAAAGCAGAGGGTGCCAATGGCAACCAGTCCCTTACTCACGGAAGATTACAATTTCCAGTTTAAGGGGAAACTAGGAGTTGAGTAGAAAAACTGGTGAAGAGTGGACTTCTGCAGCAAATTTGGAGGGCAGATGGGGTGCAGTGTGGAACAGGACAGCTGAGGCTGGACGACCAGTCAGGAAGCAGACATGTTTCGAGAGTTCAGAGATGGTATCTGCATAGCACCTCTTCCCAAGGGCCAGGTGCGGGGAGTGGAGTCTCACCTGCAGGCAGCCATCCTGCCCCTAAAATGGGTTCAGGATGCCCCAAACTTTGCAGGAACTGTTGTGGGGCGAGTTTGTGCAGTCCGCCAAAAAGGATTCCTTTTGAAATCAGCAGCACCAACATTCCAGCAGAATCTGAGCACTGAGCTGGTAGCCAGGCAACCATCAAAGAAAACACTGTTAACTGAGAAATAGGTATAAGCCTGGGAACAACTCATGGCCCCACCTGCTGTCCAGAAAGTATATTGCAACATAAATATATTCCTGCTGAAGTTGATCCCTACGTCATACTTATAGCTGTACGTTTATATATATATATATATGAATAATATTTTTGTTGATGATGCCCTTTTTTTCTCTTTCTCATCTTTTCTGGTAGGAGGTATTTTTAAATTTTTTTCTATTTTTTTATTATTATTTTATTAACACTATTTTTCTTTTTTCTTCTCTCTTCCTCTCCTTCCCTTCTTATGGTTGCTGAGAGTGCTTACATCAGACCATTAGAGTTGGTTTTTTTTGTCTTTGTTTTGTTTTTCTTTGTTTCTTATTTTCTTTTTTATCAGTTTATGATTACTATTACTTTTGTTGTTGTTTTTATCTGTTTGTTTACTTGCTTCTGATTGTATGTGCATCTGTGTATGCTTTTTTGTCTATTTATTTGTTTGTGTGGTTTCAACATGTTTTGTGCTTTGCTAAATCCTCAGGCTGGCTATTTTCCCTAGCTCCAATTTTCACATTCAATAAGAACACGGGGTAATGGTGGATGATGGCTGACCGGAGCTAGTTTTCAACAAAAACTCCAGTTCAGAGGCAAAGAGAATGGCCAAAAGAACCCAATGTAGCTGAAGGAAGGGAGCCAAGCTTAGAGAAGAGACAGATAAATGTACATTTCCCCTGCCAAGGCAAGCCACAATTCCTTGGAAACATACTTCAACGGGTGGAGGCTTGGGTCTCTAGACTATGGGTGGAGACTCAGGAGCTGCTGAGGTGCACAAACCCAATGGGAGACACCTCTCATGCAACATCAGCATTAATACAGTGACCCTTCTGGGGTCTAACTTTGGAGAGTCACCTCCCCAATTCTGTGGTCTGTCAGAGGGAACCAGACCTCACACTATAGGGATTTCAGAGCTACAGAAGAGTGGTGACAAAGGAGCTTGAGGGAGAATCTCTTTTGCTGTCTGTATATCCTCAGGTCTAGATGGACTTCAGGTGGAACATTCCCCAGCTGCCATTCAGTGCCGAAGATAGACAGGCTTCAGCTCACTCTGCTGGCTGGCAACAAAGAGTGGTAACTGAGTGGAGGAGGCATTGACTTTACTTTGACTCTGGCAGACATAAAGCCCTGCCACACCTGCTTATTGGACAACTGGTTCAAAGCCCTTTGGGGTTACCAGTGACTGAGTGTGACAAAGGTGCAAGGTGGGGAAGGAAGCATCAACTTTCCCAGACTAATTGATTTGTTGGGTTGGTCCTTCTGACTTCACGGAGCACTGAAGCCAGTCATACCTGAGTTGCCAGCAGAACCCTGCTATCTAGTTCCCAGAGACCTTTTGAACTTCCCCACCTAAGATGTGGACTGAGTAGTACAATTGATTTGGACCCCTTGAACTGGGTCAGTCAACTGAGGACTATCCAAATTGGTACTGTGGGTGTGTGGTTGTGGGAAAGTGTGATTTTTGTTTCCAATCATTGCCTGGGGGGGGGGGTGCGGTGATTTAATTGCTGGTATTTCTCCATAGCAGAGACTTCAACCCAGAGTAACTGATTTACTAGGGTAGAACAGAGACCAGCTAAAAATATGACAAAGACACTTAGCCCCACCACACCAAGCGGGCCCCCAGTTTCTCAGGCCATAGCACTGCACAAGTCTTTGGCAAAGCTCTAGGGGAAAGGGTACAGACACCAGTCCCAGCCTTTGGGAAAAGAGCTAGTTAATCATTACTCCCGGAGCCCCGAAACCAACTTCTCGTTATCTGCTCACCTAGTCAAATGGTGTAAACTCAGGATGGGGTAGAATCAGTGGAAAAACTCAGGAAACATGAATAACCAGAGTAGATCAACCCCCCACAAGGAAGGATGTGGCAGATGCAACTGAAGATCCCACCCATAAACAGATGGTTGAGATGTCGGAAGTTGAGTTCAGAACCTGGATAGCAAATAAGATCAACAGAATGGAGGAAAGGAGGGAATTAAAATTTCAAGAAATTATTCAAAAAATGTCTCAAGAATTTGATTTCAAAGATAAAATGACCAAAGATTTTGACACATTGAGGCAAGAGCTCGCATCCCTCAAAGATCTGAAAAATACAGTAGAATCCTTCAGTAAAGAATGGAGCAAGAAAAGGAATGGATCTCTGACATTGAAGACAAAGCTTTTAAGCATGCTCAAGCACTCAAAGAGGAAGAGATACAAACAGCAAAAACCAATCATTCTCTCAGAGAGCTCTGGGATAATTTGACTAAAGAAAGCGAATATTCGCCTAATAAGAATCCCTGAAGGCAATGAAGTTGCTTCACAAAACACGGAGGCTCTTCTTCATGAAATTATGAAAGCGAACTTTCCAGATATGCCAAGAGATACTGAAATTCAGATAGCATACAGTTTCAGAACCCCAGCACGACTCAACCCAAATAAGACAACCCCCAGGCACATCATAATTAACTTCACTAAAGTTAATATGAAAGAGAAAATTCTGAAAGAAGCTACAAGCAAGAAAACCATGACCATTAAGGGGAAGAATATTAGAATGACCGCAGATCTCTCTGCTGAAATCTTTCAGGCTAGAAGAGAATGGTTACTGACTTAAAATCTCCTAAAACAAAATATTTCAACCCAGGATCCTGTATCTGGCTAAACTGAGTACTACCTATGATGGAGAAATTAAATACTTTAATGACATTCACATGTTGAAGAAATTTGCCATACTAAACCAGCTCTCCAGGATATTCTCAGACCTATCTTCCATAATGACCAGTGTAATCCTCCACTACAAAAGTAAACTAACTCAGAAGCTTTTGATCAAATTCCAACTTCCACAATGGCAAAAGGATTAAAAATGTCCACTGGACATTCGAAAAACTTGATACCCAAAATTTCAAGGCTTATCAATATTCTCAATCAATGTGAATGGCTTAATCTGTCCTCTATAGAGGCACAGGTTGGCTGTTGGGTACAAAAACTCAGGCCAGATATCTGATCCATACAAGAATCTCACCTTCTTTAAAACATACATATAGACTCAGGGTAGAGAGCTGGTCATCTATATTCCAGGCAAATGAAAAGCAGAAAAAAGCAGGTGATTCAATTTTATTCACAGATACAATAGTCTTTAAACCAACAAAAGTAAGCAAGGATAAAGATGGACACTTTATATTTCTTAAAGGTAATACTCAATATGATGAGATATCAATCATCAATATTAATGCACCCAACCATAACGGACCTCAATTTATAAGAGATACTCTGATAGGCATGAGCAACTTCATTTCTCCCAGTTCCATCAAAGTCAGAGAATTTAATACTCCTTTGGATGTGTTGGATAGATCCTCCAACAAGAAGCTTAGCAAAGACATTTTATATTACATCTTAATAATTCAGCATTTAGATTTAATGGACATCTACAGAACATTTCATCCTAACAAAACTGAATATACATTTTTCTCATTGGCCCAGGGAACATACTCCAAAATCGACCACATCTTAGGTCACAAGGCTAACCTCAGCAAATTTAAAGGAATAGAAATTATTCCATGCATCTTCTCAGACCATCATGGAATAAAAGGTGACCTCAGTAACAACAGTAATCTGCAGACTCATACAAAAACATGGAAGCTAAATAACCATATGCTGAATGATAGGTGGTCAGAGATGAGATCAAAAAGAAAATTACCAAACTTTTGGAATGAAAACAATAATGAAGACACGAGTTATCAGAACCTCTGGGATACTGCAAAGGCAGTCCTAAGAGAGAAATTTATAGCACTGGAAGCCTTCCTCAAGAGAATGGGAAGAGAGGAAGCTAACAACATAATGGGACATCTCAACCACCTAAAAAAGGAACAACATTTCAATCCCACACCCACAAAAAAAAAAAAAAAAAAAAAAAGAAATATTCAAAATTAGGGCATAATTAAATGAAATTGAAAACAAAAGGATTATACATAGATCAATAAATATAAAACTAACTTTTTTGGAAAGTTCAATAAAATAAACCTTTGGTCAACCTAACCAAGAAAAAAAGAGTAAAATCTTTAATTTCATTGATCAGAAATGGTAAAGATGAAATAACAACGGAACCCTCAGAAATTCAAAAACTCCTTAATGAATACTACAAGAAATGTTATTCTCAGAAATACAAAAATCTGAAGGAAATCGACCAATACTTGAAATCAGGCCACCTTCCAAGACTTAGTCAGAATGAAGTGGAAATGATGAACAGGCCTGTATCAAGTTCTGAAATAGCATCAACTATACAAACTTTATCTAAAAAGAAACTCCTGGGACCAGATGACTTCATGTCAGAATTCCACAAAACCTTTACAGAGGAACTAGTATCTATATTTCTCACCTTTCTCAAAGTATAGAAAAAGATAGAATACCCAACACATTCTATGAAGCAAATATCACCTTGCGCCCCAAAACAGAATAAGATCCAACAAGGAAAGAAAATTACACACCAATATCACTAATGAATATTCATGCAAAAATATTCAACAAGATCCTAACAAACAGAATGCAGCAACACATCAAACAAATTATACACCATGAACAAGTGGGTTTTATCCCAGGATCTCAAGGCTGGTTCAACATATGCAAATCTAAAAATATAATTCATCACATAAACAAATTAAAAGACAAAGACCATATAATCCTCTCAATTGATGCAGAAAAAGCTTTTGACAATATCCAAAACTTTGATGAGAACAACTTAAGAAAATTGGTATAGAAGGGGCATTTCTTAAATTAATAGAGGCCATCTATAGCAAATCCACAGCCAATATTGTATTGAATGGAGTTACATTGAAATCATTTCCACTCAGATCAGGAACCAGGCAAGGTTGCTCATTGTCTCCATTGCTCTTTAACATTGTAATGGAAGTTTTAACCATCGCAATTAGGGAAGAAAAGGCAATCAAGGGTATTCACATATGATCAGAAGAGATTAAGCTTTCACACTTCCCAGATGATGTGATTATATACTTGGAGAACACCAGGAATACGACTACGACTACAAAACTCTTAGAAGTGATCAAGGAATACAGCAGCGTTTCAGGTTACAAAATCAACACTCATAAATTGGTAGCCTTTATACATACCAACAACAGTCAAGCTGAAAAATAGTCAAGAACTCTATTCTGTTTACAGTAGTGCCAAAGAAGATGACATTTTTGGGAGTGTACCTAACAAAAGAAGTAAAAGATCTCTATAAAGAGAACTATGAAACTCTAAGGAAAGAAATAGCTGAGAATGTTAACAAATGGGAAAACATGCCATGGTTATGGCTAGGAAGAATTAACATTGTTAAAATGTCCATACTACCCAAAGCAAATATAACTTCAATGCAATCCCTACTAAAGCTCCATTGTCAGACTTTAAAGATCTCAAAAGAATAATAACTTCATTTTGTATGGAATCAGAAAAAACCTCGAATAGCCAAGACATTATTAAGAAATAAAAACCAAGCAGGAGGAATCATGCTACCAGACCTCAGACTCTACTATAATCCGATAGTGATCAAAACAGCATGGTATTGGCACAAAACAGACAGGTAGATGTATGGAACAGAATAGAGAGCCAACAGATGAATCCAGCTACTTACCAGTACCTGATCTTTGACAAACCAATTAAAAACATTGAGTAGGGAAAAGATTCCCTATTTAACAAGTGGTGCTGGGTGCACTGGCTGGCGACCTGCAGAAGACTGAAACTGGATCCACACCTTTCACCACTATCTAAGACAGACGCTCACTGGATTTAAGATTTAACCTTAAGACATAAAACTATAAAAAGACTATAAGAAAGTGTAGGGAAAACACAGGAAGAAATTGGCCTGGGTGAAAATTTTATGAGGCAGACTCCCCGGGCAATTGAAGCAACATCAAAAATACACTACTGAGACCTGATCAAACTAAAAAGCTTCTGTACAGAGAGGAACACAGTAAATAAAGTAAGCAAACAGTCCTCAGAATGGTAGAAGATATTTGCAGATTATGTCTCTGACAAACGTTTAATAACCAGAATCCACAGAGAAATCAAATGTATTAGCAAATAAAGAACAAGTGATCCAGCTCGGCACCTGTGGCTCAATCGGCTAAAGGCTCTAGCCACGTACACCTAAGGTGGTGGGTTCGAATCCCCAGCCCAGTCCCGCCAAACAACGATGGCTGCAACCAAAAAATGGCCAGGCATTGAGGTGGGCACCTGTGGTCCCAGCTACTTGGGAGGCAGAGGCAGGAGACTCGCTTAAGCCCAGGAGTTGGAGGTTGCTATGAGCTGTGATGCCATGGAACTCTACCCAGGGGGATAGCTTGAGGCGCCATCTCAAAAAAAAAAAAAAAAAAAAAAAAGAACAAGTGATCCCATCTCAGGCTGGGCAAGGGACTTGAAGAGAAATTTCTCTGAAGAAGACAGGCACATGACCTTCAAACATATGAAGAAATGCTCACCATCCTTAATAATCAGAGAAATGCCAATCAAAACTACTTTGAGATATCATCTAACACCAGTAAGATTAGCCCATATCACAAAATCGCAAAATCAGAGATGCTGGCATGGGTGTGAAGAAAAGGGAACACTTCTACACTGCTGGTGGGATTGCAAACTAATATGTTCCTTTTGAAAGGATGTATGGAGAACCCTTAGAGAACTAAAAATAGATCTGCCATTTGATCCTACAATTTCTCTACTAAGTATATATCTAGAAGACAAAAAATCACACTACAACAAAGATATTTGTACCAGAATGTTTATTGCAGCTCAATTCATAATTGCTAGGTCATGGAAGAAGTCCACATGCCCATCAACCCACAAATGGATCAATGAATTGTGGTATATGTACACCATGGAAAATTATGCAGCCATAAATAAAGATGGAGACTTTACCTCCATGTTTCCATGGATGGAGCTGGAAAATATTCTTCTTAGCAGAGTATCTCAAGAATAAAAGAAAAAGTATCCAATGTACTCAGCTTTATTATGAAACTAATTTATAGCTTTAATATGAAAGCTATAACCCAATTATAGCCCAAGAATATGGGGAAAGGTGAGAGGGAGGGGAGTGGCATGGATGTGGGAGGATGGGTGGAGGGAGGGTGATTGGTGGGATCACGCCTATGGTTCATCTTATAAAGGTACATGTGAATCTTTCTAAATGTAGAATTTAAATTTCTTAACACAATAAGTAAGAAAATGACATGAAGGCTATGTTAACCAGTTTAATGAAAATATTTCAAATTTTATATAAAAACAGTACACTGTACCCTATGCTGTATTAATGTACACAGCTATGATTTAATAAAAAAAAATAAAGTCCAAACCAGTAGTAAGCACCCAGCTATTGAAAGCCCACACAAGGTGCCCACAGCTCCTCCCTTGAAATTCCAAAGCCCAAAGCTCTACCCTTGACAATTCAAACCTGGTACCCACAGCTCTGCACTTGAAATTCCAAACCTGGTGCCTCAGTCCTTGGAAGTCCAAACCAGGAGTCAGCAGCTCTGCCCTTTATTGTCCAACCTGGTATACCATGGATATGCCCTTGGAAGTCCAAACATGGGTCAGTACCCCCTACCCTTTAAAGTCCCAACTGATTATCAGTGACTCCACTCCAATAGTCCCAATGAGGTTGGGCTCACCTGCCCACCAGAGCCCTAACCTGGCATCAGAGGCTCTGCTCTTGAATGTCCAAAGTGTGTGGGGGTTAGGGGGATTCTGCACTGCTGCACACAGGACAATGTCGCAAGTGTTTCTCTCTTCAAAGTCCCTCTCTTCATTTGCTGCCCTGTCTCTACCTGAGCCACTTTTTCTGCACTTCTATCCATACAATGCCCAGACCTCCTAGAGAATTTCCATACACTCTGGGTTCTGCAGGGGCTATACCTTCAGCCCACTGGGCAGTGGGGGAAAGGTGTGATGAAACTTCAGTGTTGCAGGGAGAGCATTTGTTTAGTTTTATGCTGAGCACAATGAAGCTCACTGGTGGGACAGCCCTGAGGTAGGACACCCAGTATTTTGTGGTTCTCACCTGCAGGGTAAAATGAGAGGTCTTTTGTCCTCTGCACTTGCAGAAAGCCTGTAGCCAGCCTCCTTCTTGAGGGAGGGGTCTTTCATTCTCATGGCACTGTGCTTAGTACCTGGAATTTGTTCACTAGGATCCTCCTTTTTCAGTTGCAGGCCACAACTGACATGATGTGTACTTGTCTATCTTCTTTTCTATCTCAGCTCCTCTCCTTCAGTTTCAGAAGCCAAATCTGTCCAGAATCTCTCCTCCTGGTTAGGAGCCTCTAGCTCAAGTTGTCTTTTATCAGCTATCCTTTTCCTTCCTCTCCATCATTTTGAATGGCTGAACATTATTCCGTGGTATACATATATTACAGATTATTTATCCATTCATGGCATTATGGGCATTTAGGTAGCTTTCACAACATGGCAATTATGAATTGAGCCACAATAAATATTCTGGTGCAAATATCTTTTGGGTAAAATGATTTTTGTTCATCTGGGTAGTTACCTAGTAATGGGATTGCATGGTCCATTGGAAGGTCTACTTTTAGATCTTTGAGGATTCTCCATACTTCTCTCCAAAAGGGCTGTATTAGTTTCCAATCTCACCAGTAGTGTAGAAGTATTTCCTTCTCTCCACATCCTTCCCAGCATTTGGTGTTTTGTAATTTTGTGAAGTGGGCTAATCTTGCTGGGGTGAGGTGATATGTTAGAGTGGGTTTTTTTAATATTTTATTTTATTTTTTGTATTAAACCATAACAGTGTACATTAATACTATCATGGGGTACTGTGTAGTGTTTCTCTATACAATTTGAAGTACTTTCATCCAACTGGTTAACATAGCCTTCATGTCCTTTTCTTAGTTATTGTGTTAAGACATTTACATTCTATATTTAGAGAGATTCACATGTACCCTTATAGGATGAACCATAGGTGTGATCCCGCTAATCACCCTCCCTCCACCCACCCTCCACCCTCCCCTCCCCTTCCTCTCCCCTCTCTTCATGTTCTTGGCTAAAATTAGTTTCATAGAAGGGCTGAGTACATTGGATACTTTTTCTCCCATTCTTTGGAAACTTTGCTGAGAAGAATGTTTTCCAGCTCCATCCATGTAAACATGAAGAAGGGAAAGTCTCCATCTTTCTTAATGACTGCATAGTATTCCATAGTGTACATATACCACAATTTATTGATGCATTTGTGGATTGATGGGCTCTCAGGCTTCTCCCATGACCTAGCAATTATAGATTGGGCTGCAATGAACATTCTGATACAGATATCTTTGTTGTAGTGTGACTTTTGGTCTTCTGGATATATACCTAGTAGAGGAATTATAGGATCAAATGGCAGGTCTATTTTTAGTTCTTCAAGTGTTCTCCAGATGTCTTTCCAAAAGGAACATATTGCAATCCCACCAGCAGTGTAGAAGTGTTCCCTTTTCTCCACACCCATGCCAGCATCTCTGATTTTGCAATTTTGTTATATGGGCTAATCTTACTGGTATTAGATGATATCTCAAAGTAGTTTTGATTTGCATTTCTCTGATGATTAAGGAGGGTGAGCATTTATTCACAGGCCATGTGCCTGTCTTCTTCAGAGAAATTTCTTTTCAAGTCCCTTGCCCACCCTGAGAGGAGATGGCTTGTTCTCTTCTTGCTAATACGTTTGAGTTGTCTGTGGATTCTGGTTATTAAACCTTTGTCAGACATAACCAGCAAATATCTTCTTCCATTCTGAGGGCTGTCTACTTCCTTTACTTACTGTGCTTTTGGCTGTGCAGAAGCTTTTTGATTTGATGAGGTCCCAGTAGTGTATTTTTGATGTTGCTTCAATTGCTCGGGAGGTCCTCTTTTTTTCTTTTCTTTTTTCTTTTTGTATTAACTTTATTCTATTTTCTGTATAACTTTAAGTACATAAACGTTTATTTCTACAGGCCTCAGGAAATGGGTAGAAATCACAGAATTATCTCTCTTCCCACCAAAAAATGTTGCATATTTTGGTAATTCTTTGTCTGGGGTGAGAGAATGAAATTTATATTAGCAATGCTGTGTAAGATTCTTACATAAATTGAGACCTAAAACCAGTCTGCAGGGGAGGTTTTAGTCCTCTGATTCAGGTGCCTGGACAGAAGCTGTTAAGTTGTTGAGCATGACAGAGAAAAGGAGGCAGTGAAGATGGATGATAGGCACCTAGCAGGTAAAGAGGAAGGAATGCCAGACATCTTGGAATGATGTGTTGTTGAATGTGATAGGCAGGAATCTGAGAGAAAGAAAGAGTTTAAGACACCTTTAATGGCCCTGGATGAAGGGCACTGCTCCAGTAGCTAGTACCAAAGAACCTCCTATCTCATGGTTGAAACAGACCCAGGATGGAATGCAGAATAAAAGGAATCCTTATAGAAAACATTTCTGCTTGGAATACCAAGATGGCCAAGCTTCAGCTTTTGATCCAGTTCTACTCTTGCCCTCACTTGTCAACAGTGAAAAATTAGTTAGGTTAGAAGTGTCTGGAATCAATACCAGCTTCTACTACCCTCATGCTCATTGTTAGAAAAAAGATTAACTAGTGTGAACATTCTGATTTGTTAATTCCTAGGACTGTTTTATTCTTCTCAAAGGACTGTCTGTTGGTAGAATAACACCTCCAAAGCCAAAAGCTGAAAGGCACCAGTCCTGTTCTGCAGTTCCTTAAGAATGGACTGGTGGTGTGATTGAACTGATATGGAAAGGTCGCACCTTCCTGCAGAAGATCAACTGACTTGCTATACCACCCCAAATCTCAGCCTAAGGTATATTTCAGTGAAGGCAGGTAGCTGTGCTTCTCAGAGTAGTGAAACAGTTTAAGAGCAGAAAGGTAGAGAAAATCTAGAAAAGAACTGTCTTGATACAGATTTATCCCATGGTGTGAAGGGAGAGGGCAAAGAACCCAATGGCACTTGGCTTAACCAGCAATTTCTGTCACTGTGGTGACCAACTTCTGCCCATTCCATAAGGTCTTGAACTGCTCAGGGACTGGAAACTCATTAAAGTCACCGCTTTCCATAGGAATGAGGACGTTCATCTCAGAAGATTTGGCACTATCTCACAATCCAGGGAATTCTTGCTCAAGCAAGCATGGCAGCCATCTGTTTTGTTAATGGAAATGGTTGGCACTTTACCCATTACCTGAACTTTGACACCCCTACTATTGATTATCTCCACGATGCCCACCACATCATCAAATACCAGACCAAGTTTCTTACAGTTATCTAATGGAGTTAATTTTGCCCTTGATTTGCAATGTGGTGTTGACACATTTGTATATGTAAACCACCTGTTTCAGCTCTGTGTCATCAATCACCCAGGTGGAAACATTCTCCTGATTTTGCACTCTCCACTTCTTGCACTCCAGTTTAAGTAGAGTTGGCTCCTTCTTTGAGGTTGGTTTGGGGGATGGGCTGGTTTGGGGTTTGGGTGCAGAAAACGGCTTGGGGCCACTGCGTACTGGACCACTCTGAACCTTCAAGGCAGGGTTCTTGTGAGTCTTCATGTTATCAGATACATGTTTTAGGGCATGTGTGCTCTCCCCCTGATTAATCTGCACAAACAGTGCTGAACGGGATGTAGACTCATCAGAGCCTGAACTGGTGGGGATTGGGGGAGGAGGTGGTCCTGGTGGTGGGGGAGGAGGGACTGATCCAGCAGAAGGTCCAGATGATAATCCACTCAGTTCTTTTGCCACAGGCCCCGTCTTGCTCCGGGACAGTCTGGTGGTATGGAACTCCTTAATGTAACCCTGCCGCTCTGTCCATATACTCAAGTTAGCTTTGACCCAGTCTACATGCTTCTTATTCACATCTTTGTACTCCTTGAGGACTCAGTTTGTATAAAACATGGCAGCATCATTCATTTCTATCACATAGGGGCCAGGGTTGGGAGCCATAGCCACCCAGCCCAGGGCCTGGATGCTTTCACTGACAGCTGACAAGTGATTGAACAACTTGCTGCCTCGGTTCTTCTCCCGAAAAGTTATCACTTCTTGGATCTGCTCTGAGATGGGTGCCAGCAAATCACAAAACT